>VZTV01011357.1:11126-41177 GCA_013400875.1 Anhinga rufa
AGGAGGCATGTGTGTGTGTGTGACTGTTAAGAGAAACAGGATTCATGGTAATTTCCTGCCAGATGCCTGAGCTCCTCCAGCACGCAGACGTTTCACATGCGAAATATCAAAGCGTTCCCAGTAACAAATGTACTTCCTGCAGCTCCTCAGATCTGCCTCCGTGCCAGCCAGGGAGCGCGGGGACGCCGGCAAGAGCAGCGCTCCCGCCGCGGCGCGGGGTCCGGCCCCCGGCCCGGGGGGCTGCGGGGGGACGCGGGCATCGCCCCGCTGCGGCGCGGGCGCTCGCCGGCTCCCTGCGCGGGGTCTGCGAAACGTTAGCCTCGGGTTTAGGGAAGCGCTGCCTGCGCCTCCCCGAGCGCTTGTACGCGTATTGGTCCTGACAGCTTGAATTAATACGTCAGGATGTATGATCCGCGCTGGCGACGGGCCTTTGACCCTATCAGCACAGTGCTTCCCCAGCTGAACGTCTCCCGGCCTCAAATTGATTCGGAGTTTTATAAACATCCTGACGTCGGGGCTGGGAAGGGAGAAAGGGGGGAAAAAAAATCCCTCGCCACCAAGGCTGCGCACCAAGCGGCGATGGGGCGGCAATGGGCTCCGTCCCACCGCTGCGAAGGCTCCCCCGGCCCCTCTGCGTCCCAGCAAAGCCACCCCCAGAGCCGCAGACGCCGGTCCCCGGCAGCCCGACCTCAAAAAGCTGTCTCTGTTCCTACTCTTTGGGGGTTGTTTTTCAGAAAAGGCAATGCTTCTCCCCCGGTTTCACAATTTTCTTTGCAATTCTTTTTAATGCCTAACAAAGTTGGTTCAAAATCCCAGTCTATATAAAATCCCCCCCACCTGTGAACTTGATTTGATGCTGTTTTTCACGCTCTTTCTAAATGCCATGCTCACAAGGAAGCGGTGAAGCTCATTTGATTTAACGTTTTTAGCGTGTTTTAAGAGTTGCAAGATGATCCCAGTGCTCTCCAAGCGGACAGAGGGCCCTGCCAGGTACCGCTGTAACTCGCGCCTCGCACCCGTTCCAAGGCGTTTTGAACCTTGCAGCAAATCTCTCTCGCTCCTTTTCGTGTCCCTCGGTGCTAACAAAAGTGTGAGCCTCACGGGCACAGAGCTGCTTCGCCTGTGAGAAACCCATGCAAAAGACCCAAATAATCATAAATCAATATTAACTGTGCATTGCTTATTATTTTGTATTTATTGTCTATTGGCTTGAGAAGTTAATATTGACTCAGTTGGAACAAAATGTCAATAACCGCAGACCTTGAAGGCTGGAAAAGATTGATAATGATTAAAACCCCCAGCTGCTGGTGGGTGGGCTGGGGCAGAGCCGGCACCGCAGCCGGACGGAGGCAGCTCCCCGATGGGAGAGGGTGCAGGCAGGGAGGTGCTGGTCGGGCTTCGGCCGCCGGCTGCAGCACTTGCCACGCCGGAGCCTGGGGACGCTCCTCGGCCCTGGGAAAACGCTGCTCTTGGCCCTCTTTGCCTGGTTCGAGGGAAGCAGAAGACCTTCCCCAGGTGACGCAGCAGCATGAGCTGTTTCTGCCCCTCTCCTCCACCAGCCCTGCATGGAGCCATGCAGGGACAAGGACATCACCCCGCAACCCGGGAGGGTGTCCCCAAGCTTGGAGCCCCGCCGGAGACCCTGGCACGCAACGGGCCATCAAACTGGTGGAAATGAGGGTGAAAACGTCACTTCTTCCTTTGGCACATCGGCCTGCTCCTTCCCCGCTCACTCCTCGTCGCCCTGCTTTCGGTGCGTGTGTGTGCCAGCACCACCCCGGCACCAGTTGTCCCCCTGCCAGATTTCCACCGGCTCTCGTGGTGATGGGATCGCAACAAAGCAACGCGACTTCAGACGCGTCCCAGCCTCGTTCCTATTCAGCCCATCGAGTACAGCTGGCAGGAGGCATCACCAGGAGCTGGCAGGCGAGGCATCACCACGCTTCCCGTTGCATCCCGCTTGCTGCGATGGTTGGGGTCAAAGCAAGCTGGGGGGGAGCAAACCCCCTGGTTTTTACAGACTACAGGGAAGGCGTTTGAGCCAAATTTGGCTGCTTGATGCCACCCCCACCCCCCGCTGTGCCTTTATTTTAGCTCTCCGGACCAAGCCTTTCACAGGGCTCTGTGGTACCCGGCGCTCAGTGGGGCAGAGGAAGGCTGGGTTTCAGGTAGGGATGCTCAGCAGTGTCATGTGTGTGTCCCCCCCCCGCCATTTCATGCCCCTTTGAGGTTTCTCAGGCAGGAGCCCCCAGCCGTTCTCCACCATGGGAAGCCTTGGCTTGGCCGCAGGCGGATTTCCTGGCTTTGGCCCTGGTTTGAAGCTCTGACGAGAAAAGCAGGCGGCTCCCTGCAGGCTCGGGTCCGCTGAGGCTGGCCGTGGCTGCGGACCCCCGGTCCCCAGGCCGGCCCCGTCACCCTGGCACAGAGCAGAGGCTGAGCAGTGGTCCCAGCAAAGCCTCGGCCAGCTGGAGGACGGAGCTGGTGCTGAGCTGCCCCGGGAAGGGGGGGGACCTGTCCTCGGGGACCGCGGTGTCACTCCTGGAGCCAGCCCATTCCCCGTCACGTCTGTCGCTTCTCATTAGTGCCCGTCCGCCGGGTAACGCGACTTGACGGATGTAATCGGGGCCGACACACCAGCACAAGGGATCTCCGGAAACTTTACACCGCGCGGTTTCCCAGCCTGTGCTTGCGCCGGCTCTTTCCTGGAAGCTGTGTTTGGAGGCGATGCTCTGCCTGGCACATGGGAAAATGGGGGGCGAGGCGCTGCTCGGCGAGCCCTGGGCTCCCCTGCGAAAATGGGGGTCTCAGGCCAACCGAGAGCTCCTCGGTGGGGCCAGGCTGGGCTGGGCTCAGCCAAATCTCCTGCTGACTTGGAGGAAAATAAAGATGCAGGCAGAGCCCCGGGGACGCCTGTCTGGCCATGCCAACCCCGCTGCCAGGGCGGCGGGCGCTGGCGGGGCGCTGCCTGCTCTTTGAAGCGCCCAGGTACCCAGCGGCTGCAGCTCACGCCGTGCTCACGCTCGGGGCTGTTTGGCCCCCGGAGCGCCTGACGCACCGTCTGCGCCGCCTCGGCCCCGCGGCGGGTGCACGGGGCTGCCAGCCCATCTGCCGGCGGTGCGGGCGGGAGCAGAGCCCCCGAGGCAGGTGCCGGAGGAGGTTTGGGGTGTTTCCAGCTGCGAAGTTGGCTGGGAAAAGAGGGGTGGGGAGGCGGGGAGCGCGCCCATCCCTCCCACCCCTTCCGCAGCCCCGTGCTGTGCCACAGCGCCGGGTCGGGCAGCTCCCACGCGTCTTCAGAGGGAGTTTGCTGGAAGGAGGAATAAAGGCGCTGGGGTCTGGGCTGGGTCTCGCACGTGCAGCGAAGGGAGGTGGGAGAAACCCTCCTCCAGCCATACTGGGCGCCGCAGCCAGGGGCTTCCCACCGCTATCGGGGAGCTCTCGGCCGGCCGCCGTTGGAGCTGCACACTGGTGCAGAGACGGGCTGGGAGCCAGCACGGGCTGGGGGGCAGGAGAAGACGTGAAAAAGGGGGTTTGAGTCACCTGAGAGTTTCTGCGGCATGGGGAACGGCAGCGCTGAGGTCTCACCACTCCCCTCCTCCCTGCCATCAGGTCTGGCAACCCTGCTCACCTCCAGCCGCAGCAAATCCCGGCCCGTTCAATCCCACATAAAGCGACATCATCTCGGTTATTCCAAGGAAATACCCCCCTGGGCTGGGGGATCACGAGTTAAGGTCTCTTTCCCCATCCCCACCCGGGCAGATGGAGGGGATGGGTGCTGGGGGGCAGAGGGTGGCACAGACAGGCAGCGGTACCGCCTGCCTCCCATCACCCGGCGCAGAGGCACGTGGGAGCGAAGGGCCAAAAGCTCCGACAGCAGCGAGGGTGGGGTGGTGGGGACAGCGCTGCCGCTGACCCCCAGCCTTCCTGGATCGATTTATACGGTGGGGTTTGGTGGTTTATCTGCTGAAAATACTTTCTCACTGCAAGTGTCGTACGTAACGAGCGAGCACATCCGGCACTTCGGGGAGATCAATATCTCTGCAGTTGTAAATATCCTGGGAAATCGATGTGGGATGTAAAATGTATTTCGTCCATTTTCACTTTTAACATCTCTTTGTAATAAAAATGCTATTTTAATAAATGAAAATGGGGAGATTCACTGCTGGGCCACGGGTGGTTTCTGCAGTGCTGGATTTTTGTCATCCCCACCGCTGTTCCCCGAGTTCTGCGGGTGCAAACCACCCCGACGAGGCCAGACCGCTCCGCTTCATCCTCTTGCACTGAGCCCAAGGGATCCCATCGCCCCGTCCCCAGTCTGGCCGGAGCCCTCGGCCCCGGCGGGGAGCACCGGCTCACGCTGCTGGCTCCGGGCAGCTCCTGATGGGTGCGATTCTCCCTGGGCAAAGCCTCCGCGTTACCTTAATCCCTTGAAACAGGTATTTAACGCCATGCACAGACGTGTGGGTGTCGGGCCCATGGCACAGGGTGGGGTTTGTTCTCTCCATGTACCACGGGCTCTTCCTTTCCGTGCAGCTCCTGACCCCGTGGATGAGATGCATCAAGGGGGTATGGCCCTAAACAAAGTGCTCGCTGCCGAAGAAAGCCCCTCGCTGTACCTTGGGCAGCTCTGGAAAAAGAACCTTAACCTATTGGTAATTACTGTGCAATGGCCACTTGCTAATTACAACATAAAACCTCTCACCGCAGGAGAGACGTGCCTATGGATGAAATCCCCTGATCAACATTCGTGGCAGCACCAGGAAGAAATGTTTTTAAAATATTTTTAAATATTTTTTTGTAATTATTTCTCTCTTTTAATCTTGGCTGACCTTGGAGTACGTAAAGACTTAACACTTGTTTCCGGAGGAGTCTTCCCCAGCGGGGAAGGCCACGGGGACCTGCTGACGGAGACACCGGTTTCCCATGCGGGAGCAAGCCGCCCAAACTCCTTTGCAGCGCCGCAAGACGTTCTCTCATCTCGCAGGCAGACGCGGCTGTGGGAGAGCAGCCGGCGCGGGGCAGCTCCCGGCTCTGGGGGCAGCGCCCGGCTGCAGCCAGCATTGCCCCGCTCCCTCTGCGGGGAAGGACAGCCAGGCGAAGCGAGGCCGGATTTAGGAGCAGAGGTTGGGAAGGAATAATCCCCGCGGGGCAGCCCACCCACTGGCATCTGCCGCCGTGGATTGATGGATTTTGCATCTTCCCTTGAAGACCCGCTGGCATTTCGCTGCAGGGCTGAGGAGCAGGTGCCGCCTGGTCTGAGCCGGTGTGGCAATTCCTGCGGTCCGGCTCCTGTTTGCCCAGATAATAGCCAGTTATTGGGTGGTTTCAAAAGTTTAACCTCCTATAAAATGTTTGTTAACTGGCCTGGGCGGCTCGGTGTTAGCAGAGCACCGGCAAACTGCTGGTTTGGATGGGAGGAGAGGAGGGAGCAAGGTCGGAGCATCCCCGCTTTGCCTGGGAAACACGGTGCTGCCGTCCCCCCGCCACGGCGGTGCCCACAGAGCCTCACCCTCCCCGGGAGAGGGCACGGACGTGTCCGGGCAGGGTCCCAGACGTTCCTGGGAGACATGCACCTGAGTGCTGGGAGTTCCCAAGGCAATTAGCCTCTCTGTGCTAACAGTGGTTTTCTCCTCTGTCTAGGCAACTCCTTCATCAAGGTGTGGATCTGCTTTTGTCTCCGCACCAGCCGTGCATCTCAGGGAGTTTAATTAGAAGCTTGGCATGGCGTGTGCAGTTACAACAGAAATGCTTTGGGCAGGTGATCACCACCAGCTGGGTCAGTAACCCTGTGCTGCCCCGGGTGCTTCCTCCCCTGGGATAAAAGGTCCTGCTCTTGGGATACCTTCAGCATGTTTCCCTGCTCCGGCTGCGATCGCGGCGAGGTTCTGCCGGTGTTACAGCCGCATTCGGGGCGCTCGGTGCTGGAATGGGGTCGGTTGCAGCCCCAGGACACGCCGTCTCTCCGAGCACCACCCCAGCCCTTCTCTGGGCACCGGCCGAGCGATGCAGCAGCTTGGTCCCCGTCACTGGCGAGCCGGTGGCAGCTGGCAGAGAAACCTTTCATGTCTCTAAGAGCAGAGTGGAAGTCAGCACACAGATAATTACAAGGCAGTGCATCTCTGTGCCCTGTGACTAAGGCAGTATGTGGAGCAAAGGTAGGAACAAACCACCAGAAGAGCAAATAAATAAAGAAGGCAGCTTTAATAATGGGGTAATTACCTAGCTTAAGTACACAATCATCTAGCATTTTGCTAAACTTTATGACACATGATGACAAGTTAATAAATGAGATGTCTTACCAGCAGTAAAACAGCTGTTACCAGCCACGTTGTACGTCTGGGTAGCCCAGAGCAAAAAAATCCACCAAGCCAAATGAAAAGAAACTGGTTATTTCTGTTTGTCGAAATAGCCCGGGTAATAAATCACCATTAATGATGCTGTCATTTATCAAAGGGAAAGCTCTTGTTGCAAAAGCCTTTGAAGTCATGGCACCTATAATTTCCTACCTATAAAAAGGTACCTTTGTGTATGTGTCATACCTGGAACCGGCGGCAGCCAGGAGGTACCGGGAGTTCATCGCCACCCCACGCCCCGTCTCGCAAGAGCGGCACTGACGAAGGGGGGCTGCCCTGGGCTGCAGGCTGGGCTGGCCAGGCCAGCATGGAGCCCTGGGTCTGGCAGGGATCGATTTGTGATGGTTTAAAGGTGGTTTTCCTCTCTTCCCTATATTGAATAGCTCGTTTACCCAGGAATATTTAGGTGGTTAATTCATGTTAATTAACAGGGATCTAATGTGGTTAAAATAATCAACTTGACATTTGCAACGGCAGGACCAGCCAGGAGCAGGACTCTGAATTACCAGCGTAGCGAAGCCCCTCTCGCTGCCACTGCTGAGCGGGCAGAGTTCGACCCTCGCTGAGCCTCGCCGGAGGAGCCTGGGTCTCCCCGCTCTCCCGTCCTCGCCGGGCGAGCACACGCGTTATTAATGCTGATGTAATTACCACATTATTGCGAGAATCTTCATCTACCGTCATGTCATGGAGAAACACTCGGCAGCATCAGCCAGGCTCCGGGGCTGCTCTCTTCCCTGCCGCGCTCCCTTGCCGTGCACCCCCAGTGCAACAAGGAACACGCCGGGGTGACGGTTACAGACGCGGGCCCTGCAGACGAGCAGTCTGGCTGTCATCGGAGATTAAGTCCTCTGTCACCAGAGAGCAGGAGGTACCAGGCACTGGAGCTAAAGGAACATCTCCCTTTCGATGTGAGAAAGCAGCAGGCTCGCGTAGCCGCTGGGGAAAGCGGTAACAGGAGACACGATCGGGTGCATTAAATGCACGTGCGTGCTCGGGAGCGCTGGGGAGCCGCGGGCACCCGACGGACAGAGCGGGGCTCTGCCCAGCCCCTGCCCGGCTCCGGGCGTGCAGAGGGGTCACGCAGAGCATCCCCGCTCCCTCCCGCACTGACGCCCCTCGCAGAAGGGGACATACGTGAGACGTCTCACCCGACCTCGAAGCGGCCGTAAGTTGAGCTGGTGGGAGCCCGAGGCTGGGCTCACCCCGGCCGTGCACGGCAGCAGAACTTTGCAGGGCGGCATCATCTGTGACAGCCTCCTGCCAAGCCCCGGCTCGCCTGCAGAGACCACCCAACAGAGGGTGGGATACGTCTGTATTTTTGGATGCTTTGGTGGTTTTTGGCATTGCCAAGGCCAGCCGAGCGAAGCAGGGCGAGCGCCCGGGGTGGGGAGCGGGCTCCCAGCACGGCAGCTCCGCTCTGCCCTGGCTGTAATACCCCCAGCACGTCCCCCAGGTGAAGGGCTCCGCACGCAAAGGGGAGGCATCGGCTCCCCAGAGCATCCCTCTATTTAGGAGGAATGTGCTTCTTTTCTGGAGACCTAAGGAGGTGGGTTTTTTTTTCCCTTCTTCTTGACTATTAAATGAGGCAGCTCCTATGTAGCTTTGTCATCTTTCTCCTGCTGAAGACACTTTTTCTTTTCTTCTCATCTGAGTGGCAGGCACCTCACCCGCCTCATAAGCATCTGCTACAAGAAGTCTTCACCTGTCACCTCTTCCCAACTGACTTGAGAAAACAGGATAGGAAAGCTATAAATAATTAAGCCCCATCCAACACAGGTGCAGTGACTAAATATCAAACCTGCCTGAGCATCACCAACACTCCCTTGATAGCCAAGGGGAAACTAACCTAGTTTGGAAGGAGGATGAGAAGAGAGACAGGAAACATGTGCTAAAATCATGGCCAAGCTGGTTTCAGCTCCCGTGGAGGGCTCCTGACCAGGGAGGGACCCACTCGTATCGGTGCAGCGTGCCACGCCTGGATGAAGGTTCACATCATCCCGAAAGACCTGGATGAGACATCCCAGGAGCAAGAGAGCGGCTCCAGTGCCCAGGGCACGCAGCCTGCGCTTACCCCCTTGCATTTCTGGGGAGAGAGGAACCTCTTGCATTTCTATTGCTTCTCCCTATTAACATGCATGATTTACTGATCAAATCCTACAGCCGTCTCGGAGCTTGTAAGAAGTCAACATCAAAGCTGTGGAAGGGAGGGAATGGCAAGTGCTGGAAAGAGATGTCACATTAGTGTCTGGCTCTCCGAGAGCTTCTGCATTTTAAACCTTGTTCGTCAAGGCTTCAACTTCATTGCCCTGCTTCGCGGGGAGGGAAAAGATGCCACATACAAAGAACTTGCCTCCCGCGCGGGAGAGGCTTGGGCGGCCCTGGGACAGTCCTGCCCGGAGAGAGCTGCAGCCGAGGGCAGGACCGCTCCGGCCGGGGCACCTGGCCGCTTCGAAAGATGTAAATCCTGCTGCCGTCAGGGCATAACGAGGCTGCCGAGGGGGAGATAGAAACTTCCCCTTTGGGCACTTCTGTAATTGTTCGTAAGGGCGTCAGTTCAGCAGAGCATGATTAAATTCCCAAGTGAGCAACCAGGGAGATAATTAACTTTTGGAACAACTTACCTGTGAGATGGAGTATCCATCACTCAAGGTCTTTACGGAGCAAGCGATACCCAGCTGAAAGCTCCTGGAGGTGACCCTGGAGCCCAACTGGTGGGAAATATCCTCCTGGGACTGGAAAACGCTGATTTACCTGAATCTAAATGATCTGCAGGAATACTCCTGGCTCCAACTTGCAACAAAAGATAGGCAAGCTGCATAATGTGCTGTCAGCCTGCCCAGACCCGGGGACAGCAGGGTCACCCCAAGCCACATGGCCGGGCCTGCTCCGGCTCCCAGCTCACCTTCCTGGGGCTGCCGGCTGCCGCTCCAGCATCAGGCTGCCTGGGAAGCGGCGTTCCAGCTCTCCCACTGTCCAAACTTTCTGCGTTGCTTTTGGGTTGTGGTTTTTTTTTAATTTTGATTTTGCCCCGGTTGGGGATGAAGTAATGACCATTTCTGCAAGCCCTGTCACTGGGGCAGGGAGCGCTGGGGCAAGCTGGGATGTCTCCTGCCACCTCCCAGTGCCGGGAGCCTGGAGACAGCCTGGGCAGGCGGGATCTGTCTCCCCGTATACGCCAAGCAAAGAACCAAAAAAGCTTTGCCCCAGGACGAACCGCCTGCGTTCACTGGTGCCTCTGCAGGAGAGGGGAGGCAGAGGGGCAGGAGGATGGAGAGCGCCTGGAAAGCATTCCCAGGGTTTGCTGCAAACCCTGTGCCAAGGAATGAGCTCGGGGCTCTCCCCGTGCTGAGCAGAGCAAAAGCCTTCACCAGCCGCCCCGAGCTGGTCTCTGCTGGGGGGGTGGCCCCAGCCTGAACCCCCCTGCCCTTCCCGCAGGGGGCCGGGGCGGCAGGACCCTCTCTGGACATCCATTAGCCCAGGGAGCTGCTTTTATTTGGGCTCCATGGCACAGTTCCTGGGAGATTTATGGCCTGAGCGCCTTTGAAGTGGGCCCCTGATAAGCATCAGGAATATTTTCGTTTCATGACAATGTCAGCCAGTGCGCTCTGAGTGAAGGGGGTTTATGGACAGCAATGTTTCCTGCAGCTATTGAGCTGGCTGCCACATTCCTAGGGAAGGCCAGCCATTAAAATAAAATCGTAAAACCCCTTCTGGAAGGCTTTATAAACAGAGGGAAGCTTCTCCTTTAAGGGAGAAGATCGGGGAGTATTTCCATTTCAATCAGGGGCATCTCTGGAACAAGACCACAGCCAGGGCTGCACAGAATTTGTCAGGGGATTAGCTCAGGAAAAGAGTGAGTGCAGGATTTTTCCCCTTCGCACTCACTCGGCTGTTATTCCAAATTAGGCTGTTCGTGTTCGGCTCGGAGGAGGGTAATGAAAACCAGAAGGGAGCCACGGCGAGAGCCTGGCTGGGGGCAGGGGACAGGGTGCTGGAGGCGTCCAGGCGTGCACGGGGCAGCCCGGGCACCCCGCTCCTCGAGCAGAGGGTGGGCAGCCCCGCTGCTGGCTCGGCCCCAGCATGCAAGGGGTACACGGCACTGCACAGTGCTGCACGGTGCTGCTCCTCTCCTCCCCTCGAAGCTCCGCTGGGAGCAAACCCAACGGCAGGAGAAACCTCCACCTCGGGCATATGCAGCACCTCATGCAGCTCGACAGGCGGGGGTCCCGAGTCACCCCCGCCGATGGGGGCTCCGGCTGTGGGAAAGCTGCCATGGCCTGGCTTTCCCACCGCGGCAGCCTCTGCTCACTGTCAACTGCTTGCCATGTGATTTATTTGAGGTTTACACTCCGATCTGTAATGCAAAGCCACCGAGCACATTTCTTCCTTCTTGCAATTAAAGCCCCCACCGCTGAAGCGCACACCTGGTATAAACAACTATAAAAAACATGCATGTGCAGCACCAGCGCTGTTTTTAGGTGCTGGGAACGCAGCCCAGCCCCGGGTGCCCATCCACGAAGTGGGCAAAAGCGGCTGTCCTGTTCTAAGAGGTGGGGACGTGGCTGGATGAGGCCGTACGCAGCCGCGAAGGCCAAGCTGCAATTTTCCAGTGGTTTTTTGGGATGCATTTTTGGGCAGGAATAGGTGTCCCTTCCTCACCCATCCCTCCCAGACATCCCGGGGAGCTCTTCTCCTCGACGAGTGTGATTCCAGGGCTGAGGTCCGGGCTTTAAAGACAAATGGTTAGTGCCCGATAGGTTTGAACTGCCCAGTGGTTGGGAGATTTGTACGGCAATGGTTTTCCTGCACTTTACTGCAATACCATGGGCAGAAGCCAGCGTGAATACTAAAGCACGCCGTCGTTTGGAGCAGCAAGAGCCCCTCGCCAAGGAGCCTCGGTGGGGATGGAGGGGGAGCACCCAGGGCCAGCAAAAGCCCTTTGGTCGGGGAGTTGGAGGGGAGGAGAGCAGCAGCTCGGGGGCGGAGGACGCCCTCGTTTTGGGTTCCAATTCTCCCCTGTGCCAGCTGGGAAAAGGGAAGGGGTTTCTGTGTACTGACCAAAGAGCGTTTATCGCTGCCAGTGAAGGCACGGGAAGCAAGACCCAAGGGCTGCTTCTGGCTTTGAGCAATGCGCCCAGCTGAAAAACAGAGCCTCTAACTAAGGCTAAACGCTGCTGGAAGAGCTGTGCCACTCCTCTCTATGGGAGATGTCTCTCTGACGGCCCCGGCCCCGCACACAGCCTTGGCACGGGGCTCCCCGCTAAGGGAGCAGCACCGCCCATCCAGAAAGGGACTGGGCTCCGTCCTGGAAGCCCTGGCAGCTCTGTCCCTCTGTCCCCCTGCTCAGGAGGCTCTTCCAGAGTCTCGGTCCCCTGATGATTTTAAGCTTTCTTCTCATTTCCAGCCTAAGTCTTTTTCAGGGCTAATTTATCCCCTTTGTCCTTGTGCCAACATTGTCCTTTAACTTAAACAACTCATCCCCCTGCCTGGTGTTTACCCCCTGTGTGTTTATAAAGAGCGATCGCTTCCCTGCTCAGCCTCCGCGCTCACGGATAAACAAGCTGAACTTGGCTGGTTTTTAGTTGCTCTTTCCCCGGCGCTGGCAGCCGCCGTCCTGCCGCCCCGCTGTCCCCGGCCCCGCCGGCCAGCCTGGCGCAGGACGAGACCCCATCCCCGCATCCCCCGGGACCCCCATCCCTTCGGGCGATGGCAGCAAGGAGGGAGAGCTTTGGGGTGGGAAGGCTGCCAAGGGAGAGCTGCGTGCCTGTTCCTGCCAGCGCCGGTGTGAGCACTGGCACAAAGGCTGAAATGAGATGGAGATGGGACGCGGCGTGCTCGCAGCATGCATGGGAAGTCTCCTGGCCTCCCTGGCAAGCAGCACAGCAGGACAAACAGGTTCCGTGGGTGGCATGGAAAAGAAAAAGGGAAGGTCGGCCCCAGCATACCCTGCCGGCATAAGAAAGTCCCAACCCAACACTGCTCTTCCTGCAAAGAAGCAGGCGCCGGGCGATCGCCAGCCGTCCCTTTGCTGTTTCCCCAGAGGGGATGTCCCCACCGACACCGCTTTCTGCGCGGCGGTTTTGCAGGGCTTTCCGTGACCTCCCGGCCGCGGGAGCAGGGCGAGGCGGGGGCAGAGCTCCTGGTCCAGCCTCCCCCTGCCTCGGTCCATATTTCACAGGAGAGCAGATACCCATCGGCCGTGTCACGGCGGAAAACCAAGAACTCAAAGCAATTTTAAATGAACTTTCAAAATGATGAACAAAGAGCCCTTGTCCGTGTTATACAGCAAATAAATCACATCAAAATGATAGTTGTAATTCCCAAAAGTACACAGAGAATTGATTTTCTGATGACATTTATCATGATAAACCGGTGCAGCAGCATACAGGCACATCTTAAGTTGCAGCTGGTTGACTCCCTCCCATTTATCTCCCATCCCATCTTTGCAGGCCACATTTGCACAGTTGCACAAGTGATTATTGCTACTAAGGACAACAGTCCTGGGGCTGGTTTCAGCTCACCCTGCACCAAAGCTGGGGCTGGGTTTGCCTTTCACCCCACGCTGACTCAAGCCTCGGCCGCAGCAGGCGCAGGTACAGGGCGAAGAGGCGTTTTAATGGCTCACCAAGCACAATACCCACACAGGCAGGCTCCTGAGCCGTGCAAACTAGGTCTGGGTGGACACGAAGCACCTCTGGATTGCAGATCAAAAGACCGGTTGAGTCTGGGTTGGTTTAAGCCGCCCTCCAGCTCCTGGCTCTGGAGAAACCTCCCAGGACAAAGTGCCCGGAGCAGCTGAGCTGGACATGGGGTGAGGGGCCGGGAGGGTCCCGCTCTGCCAGTGGAAGGAGCAGGGATGCATCAGGTCCTTCGCCGGCAGGACGGAGCGGGGATGCGCCAGGTCCTCACCTAGCAGAGCCCAGCGAGCGAGGATGCCGGACTGCTGGTGGTGCAGCGGGCAGCAGGCAGGCAGGGCTCTGCCCTCCAGAAAGCCCCAGCCTGCCGCAGCCGGGCTGATACGGCCGCGAAACAGCCTTGGTTTGGCTTTGGCTCGCGCCCAGGGAACCCCACCAGTTCCTGCGCTGCTGGGGCGGGACAGACGGGGAGCATCCTCAGCCATGCCGGGCCCCGGGCATCCCAAAAAAGAGCCGGAGACGCAGCTGGGCTTCTTAGCGAAAATCAAAACGCTTCCCAAAAACTAAGGACGTTCTCCCAGAAAGCGAAGCCAGCTCCATTAGGGTAACATTGCTTTCAATCCCCAATCAGATTTTTAAATTATCTCTGGCTGTGCCGGTGTATATATCTCCCTTTGTCAGAGCCTCGCCAGCCTCTCCCGCTCGCCTTTATTTGTCTTGCTGCTGTTGCAGCGAAAATGTATTGGCTTTGCAGTTAGTGATTACACGTCATCACATACCCAATTTATAACACCATACCCCAAAGAACAGATGTAATAAAGCCAGGCCAGGAAACAGCGATGTTATAAAACAGAGCAGTCAACTCCGAGGTCCTTGCATGTGTGCAGGAAAGAAAATATTACAGACACTGGTTTGGGGAGGGAGGGCTACGGGGAGGCTGGGGACTCGTGTGCTGGGGACGGGGGCGGCCTGTCTGCATCTCACAGGGGTGTGGAGGGGGGATCGGGGGTCCTCAGTCCCGAAGTCGCGGCCTGGGGTGCTGCAGGCCAGGCAGGAGGGCTGCCGGTGGGTTTGGGGGGTGGCAGCACCCGGGTCTGGCTGGGGTGGCTCCTTCTGGATGGGCAGAGGGGTGACACAGCTTTGCCTCCAACCGCACAGGGGCTTCTCCCCGAGCCAGGCGCAGGGTGAGGGTTTCCTCGGTCTTAGCCCCATGCTGAGCCTTCGGTCCCCTTCTCTCCAAGGGGAGGAAAAGCAAGGGGGGCTGTTATCTCCAAAAACTTTGATTTGCCCCCACCTTCCCATGAAGGCCCCTAAGCCCTGAGCTATTGCACCAGGAGACGCTCTCCAGGAAGACTTACCCAAAGCAACAGTTTATCTTCTGTTATTCACGGGCCAGGGAGACACGAACTCTCGCAGCGGGACTGGCTAATCACCAGCAGCGATAGAGGCAGCCCGTCCCGATAGCGGCATGGCGGCGAGGGGCTGATAAACCGGCAGCGGCAGGAGCGGGTCTCCGGCGGCCAGGCTGCTGCTCCGAAAGCAACAGCGCCTCATTATCGGAAAGTTTTTGTTTAATAATCCAGGGTAATAAAATGCACCTCTGGAGGGCTTTGCCCAGATAAAGGAATGTAAATCAGTGATAAAGAGTTTTGAATTTAGCTACCACAAAGAATGTTCCCCAAGCCTCCGCCGGTGACCTTGGCCGTGTCTGCGCCGGTGCAGCTCCTGCGCCCCGGGGACGGCTGGAGAGAGGGATCCGCTTCCCAGCTGGAAGGACCCCAGGCTTCGCTGGGGAATTTGGGGGGGGTCCCAAGGAGCTGGGCTGGGCCAGCTGGTGGTGGTGGCAGCAAGACCGCAGGCGGACATCGTCCAGGGCGATGCGATTTTACCAGTGATGGCAGAGCCAGAGCTTTGGGAAGGGGCTGGGAGAAAGTCCGTGTGCCCTAAAACCGGGTGGACCCAAATCCCTGACGTGCTGGAGATCTGCCCCGCTGCTGGCGAGCCGAGCAGGAGCAGGGCCTCACCCAGGGACCGAAATACAGAGCTCGACAGAGCAGCTGTAGCTGCTCTTAAAAAAAAAAGGAGAGAAGGAGTGAACAACAACAACAAAAAGTCTGGCCCTAGATTGTATATGTAGTTTAGAAACTGATGTTATGCAAATTAGTTAGCTTCAAAAGCTAATCACTTTGAAAGGTCAAAACTCACATTCATAATCGGACTAAACAAAAAGCTAATTAGAGGCCTTTTGTGTGCCTAAATGAGGCCAGAGAATTCCCCCTGCTCCCGGGGGTGAGTGATGCTCAGGAGGGCTCTTGGCAGGATTATTTCTTCCGCGAGGTATTTACTAGTAAAACCCTCTTGCCGAATGAATGGAAATAATGATACAGAAATGGCACCAGACCCGGAGCGTGTATTAGTGTAACATTAAACTGCCATTACAGACTGAAGCATAAATTCGAGAGAGGCCAGAGCCGGAGCGCGATGCTCTGAGCCAGCCCGTTCTCGGGGTGCAGCTGACGCCCGCCACGTCCACCCCGGGCGCGGGACGCTGCTGCCCGCGCGCACCAGGGAACCACGAAGCTCTGTCCCCTCGCCGGCGATGCCCAGGAGCCCACGTCCCCTCCCAGCTGCCCGTGGCTGGGGGTCTCTGCCCTGCTCGGGGTCAGGAGAGCTCTGCGAGCAGGGGCCGGCGGCCAGCTCAGCTCCACCGGTGCGCACCCATTGCAGGTTTGGCCCCTCGGCCCTGCCGGTGCCCGGCACGGCGCAGAGCAGCGCACGCAGCTACGGCGGGCACCGCGACTGCTCGGGCGCTTCCCCTGCGGGACCCCCGGCCGGAGCCGCAGGCCCTCGAAGTGCATTTTAATGCTTTCCCAGGAGCAGCCCCTGGGCTCACCCCGGCTGTCAGCGGCACCGTCACTCCAGCTGGTCCGGAGCGCTGGGTTCCTGTTGCCAAGATATGGATTTGGTTTTAATAACAGTTAGTGCAAACATTGTAAATTTACTGCTGCTAGAGAGAGTTTTTGAAAACGTCCAACTCTGGCTATAATTTTTCAGTCGCACCAGCTGTTTGTGCTCTGCTCATACCTGACATGCTGCTTTGAAATAGCAATCACTGTATTTATAAGAAGGGAAGGACTCATAAATATGTCAGGAGTGGAATATACAACGCCATATTTCACCATTTTCTATTTTAAAATTGTGAGTTATGGCTACAGAAATGTGGTCCCATTAAAGGTGATATGATGTATTTTGTGTCTTGTTCAGGAGCCCATCCATCACTGAGACAATAAAGAAAACCGCACTTACTTTTTTTCCCTGTCGTCTGTAATTTATGATGCCCAAAAAGCTGTAACCTTTTGGCAGGCTTTGCAGAAACTGCTGCACTGTTAGCAACTAAATAACCTTTTATAAGGTTTTAAATGTGTTGCTACAGTCTCAATGCACTTGCTGTATCGATCCAGAAGATCCTGCAAAAAAGGGGAAAGGAACATGATCTATAACAGGATCGATAACAGTATATAGATTGTTGAAAGATGCTTCTAATGATTTTTGCCAGCCATCATCTTTCAATGTGCTGCTCCCCATCTTTTAGGCTTCAGTCTTTGCTCAAATTAATTAACCTTGCTCAGCCTCTCGGTGTGCCGGTGCTCCAGACAGAGACTGGGAGCACCACGCCGTGTTCTCAGCTTGCAGGTTAATCGGAAAGGGTGGTAATAAGAGCACCTCACGGGGAGGCCCTGGCAGGGATCAGCACCCCAAAACCAACGCACAGGCCCGGGTCCAGCCGGGAAGGATGGGAAGAAACGGGGGGCGCAGAAGAAGGCTTCCCTCTGCCAGGCTCCCACTGCCCATCGCTGCTCTAGGGATCACAATATTACTATTTTTTTTACCTTCAGCTGAAGCACGGGGCATCCGTCCCCCTTTTGGGGTCGGGAGCTGCGAGATGCACCCGAAGCCCGACGCCGCTGGCGGGGTGCCGGCTGCCGATGCTCCGGCTGCTGGGTGCGGCGGGTCCACGCCGCGGGATTTAATCATTAACCCTCGGCCCGGGTTTTAAAAGTGCTGAGTGGAAAGCAATTATAAGGCAGAAGTCTCTGTGTTCACGGGGCTATTTAATCAAAAATAAAAGAGAAGGGAGCCGAAGCGGGGAGGTACGTGGCTGGGCACTGACAGCGCGCTGCTCCCAGCAAGCACAGCTCCGCTTACCCTCCCGCCCGGCTTCCTCGCTTTGTCATTTATGTTTTCCCCCCAAAGCAGCCACCAAATCATTATTAATGTTATAAATAAAATGAGAGGGCAAGTTATTAAATGTAAAATATGTGGAGTCCTCCTCGAACTCACTGCGTAGTTCATAAATATGATGGCTTAATTTCATCTGTAATCCAAACGGCTGATGAAGCATTACACAGCTCTCTGTTAATTGAAGTTGTTAACAAAGCTGAAGAGAGAGATTATTATGTATAGACTTTTATCCTTCAGGGGTATCATCATAACAGATCATAAATGGAAATGAATTCATCGCTCCCACATGCCATCGCAGGAGCCCTGCACGCGGTTTTATGCCAGGCAGGTGGCCAGCGCAGCCCCTGGGGACGGGTACAGGATGGATCCCGGCCGGGAGGGTCCCCCGTCCCCTCCCGCAGCCCCAGCACCGAGCCCTGCGCCCCGGCCAGCCCGACCTCGTCCTGCGGCTCTCCGGCCGGCACCTTCAGGATGAGCTTCCCAGAGTCTGGCTGTCGGTTTGCAAAGCCCCTTGGAAGCCTTTAGCTTTGATGTGCGATCATTGCCATCATCCGGGGCACGCGATATATCAGTGAAGATGGAAAATCCATTCCCTCAGCTGATATATCCCGGCCGAAGCACTCACGTGCGGGAGGATCCTCCGAGTTCAGGCCAGTTAATTTACTGCAGGGCAGGAGGCGAGTTTCTGCGCGGGCACCCAGGGCTCGCTATATTTCTCGGCTCCGTAGACAAAGGGTGGTTGCTATCTCAGGCTGGAGCGCCTGACTTCTCAGCACGTTGCTTAAAGTAATAATTGTTTGGCTTCCAGTTAGTGATGGGTTGGTTGTTTTATGGAGAAGTGGCCGCCCAGTGTTAAAAGCTGTATGGTAGGAGAATACCCCTTCCTGCGGCTTTCCGTGGTCGCTCCTTGCACCCTGCTTCTGCTGAGCCCCGGGAGATGCTCTCCCAGTGCCGGTGCCAGTGGCCACCCCAGCCCCCCGACGTCGCCCTCCCCGCGGCGAGGAAAGCCAGCCCAGCCGAGGTCTGCAGTGCTGCAGCCTCTCTTCCTGAGCTGCGCTGCTTCCAGGTGGAGTTATGAAAACACACAATGCTGTTTCCTTCTCCTGGATCCCATCGGCTTTTTCCATCCAGCACATTATCCAGGAAATTCTCGTCTATACCTTTGAGGAGTTACCGTGATTATCTGGAACACATTACTTGCACACAGCAAATGCAAATTAATGTAGTCTTCACATTTCGCTGTGGCAATAAAGGGGAATGTTGACATCAGCCTGAAAGTAGAATTAACTTTTGCATTATGTGGTGTGAGAGCGAGGTGTTGAAACCCGCGTCCGAGACTTTCCAAGTCACAGTAAAGAACTGTTCTGGCAGTGCTGCAAAAACACGGCAGTGTTTCCAAAAGGCAGAGGTAAGCTGAGTGGTCTCTCTGTTCCAGGCTGGATTATTGCTTCTGCTGGGCTTTCAAAACCCTGCCATTTTGTCTCGTTACCTCTAATGTGCTCCTTGGTTTATTGCAAGCTCATCTCCTTAAGAAGAGAGAGTTACAGCGCTGTCAGGCTCTGCTACTCTCTGATAAAGAGCCCGCTCCGTTCCCAGCAACATCAGCCTCCCCTCCCTGCTGTAATCCCTCCAACAACCCTCCTTTCATCGCAGCCACGGGAACCCTTTGAACCAGAGCAGACAAGGGCTGGAGGGACCAATCCTGCCTGGCCCCGCCAGCTCCTTTGCAGCCATAACTCCGGCGTCTCGGTGTTAACACCTTGTTTGCGGCGGCGACGCGCACGTTACCGGAGCCCCTTAAATCACACGCCGAGGCTCAATAGGAAGGGACAAGGCTAAGAGCTGTATCGATCCCTTCTGCAGTGCACGGGCATCCACCGCGCTCCCAAACCCCGCGGCGAGCACAAAACCTGGTGTGGAACGTCTGCTGCCGCCTCGACGAGGGCATCCCCGGGGCTTTGCACCCCTCTGGCCCCCATCCCACGCACGGGGGTCTGTCCCACCACGGGTGTTTTGGGTCACAGTGTGCGGGGGACGGGGAGCTCGGGCACGGCTGTGGGGAGGTTGCCTTGCGAAAGTGGGTCAGCTCTGAGTTTCTGTCACCAGCCACGCTGGGGCGAGGGCCAGGGGCTGGGCGAAGGGCTGCGGGAGCTGCGGGAGGCTGACGTGGATGAGAGCGGGGCTGCCCGGAGCAGCACTGAGCCAGAGCGGAGGGCGAGAGCGAGACCCACGCGGGGACGGGCTCGCTGGGTCAAGTGGGCTTCACTCGCCCGGCAATTATATCCCATCTTTCGTCCTTCTCTCCTCAGAGGTCTGAGCAGAAGGGTAAATTAGCCGGTGTGATTTGAATTAACCCCTTGTCTGCCTCTGGCCTTGGCACCTACGATGCAGGAGGCCGTTTGCTCAGCAGCATCCCATCCCAGGGTGGGAGCCCCCACCTCCGCCCAGCGCCATCCTGCCCTGTCCTGGCGATGGACGGTCTGACAGGTCCGTCACACGCAACCGCTCCGCTGCCTTGAAAGCAACGCTGCCTCGCGGCAAGGCCTGCTTTTATCCCTGCGCCGAGCAGCAGCTACCGCAGGCAGGGGCTTTGCTCTCAGTGTCTGCCTGCACGGAGCCGGGGGACGCAGGGAAGGGGAGTGAGAAGAGTTTGGAAGAGGAGCGCTGGACGTGCCTGCGTGCACGGGGCCAGATGCTGGCTGCAGGCTCGGCTTGGAAACTGCTTTCTTAATAAAGAGCGAGTTTAGTTTCATAGCTGCGAAGGGCAGCCGCGTCGTTATTCAGCATGGGGCATATGAAACAGGTCGTTCTGCTGAGACCCTCAGGAAGGAGCAGAGCGCAATAACAGGCGGCCGAAGTGGCTCAGCCGCGGGGCTCGGACCACCGGGACCGGGGCGTTTGCAGGCGGTGCCAGGCGCGCAGGCACACAGCGAGCACCCAGAACCACGTCTGCGGAGAGCAGAGGCAAGGGGGCACCCAGGGCACCCCGCCACCTTTGCATGGGATGGGGGAGATGTGGGGGCAGCTCCAGCTGCCCTGGGGGGCTCGTCGTGGCCCTTCGAGGGGGCAGCACCCCCCTGCCTGGCCAGGTAGGCAGCGCTCCAGGACACTTTGGGCTGGGAGGGCTGTAAATGAGGAAGAAGGGAAAACAAATGATGCCAGCAGCAAGTGAAGGAAGTGTAGGAGCATTATGTAAAATATTAAATTTAATGCTATTCCATTTTCCATCTCAGTTATTAAATTAACTGAGAACTATGCTTGCACTTAAAAGATTCCTGTCATATTTTATGCACACGATGATCTCAGAGTAATTCGTGTTAGAAATATGTCATGTTAAATTACAGATACCAATAAACCTTACTTAAACTCGGCATTGATCATGTGTGGGAGATAAACTCCGCAGGGCCAGACCCCCCCGAGTCGTGCACCCCTGGCACTTCTCCCCACACAAAATGCACCTGGGTGGGAGCAGCAGGTGACAGCAGGGATTTCCCTTCCCGGCTCCCACCAGCACCAGCATCTCCCACCGCGGGGCCGCGGCTGGGCAGAGCCGGCCGGGCACGGTGGGGACGCCGGCACGGTGCTGCTTATCTGCTGGGGTGGGCAGGCGTTGCTTGACGTGCGTGGGAGAGCCGAGGGCGCCGGGCAGGGGCGAGGGGTGATGGCTATCCGCGGGGAGGCGATACCGCTTATCGGCAAAAGATTTGGTGTCGCCGTATCAAACATGGCAGGGCGAGAGTCTGTCTCCTATTTGGTGTCACCTCTGCTCACACCGGCCCCGTCTTTCCCGCGTCCCCCTCCTCACGCGGATGACGTGGGTGGATGCACTGAGGCAGCGACGGACGCGGCAGCCTCGCTGTCTCTGCACGCTTTGCTGGGCCACGCAAAACCTGCTGCTACTTTTCCGAGCGCCGAGGTTGCACGTCCACACAGATACACCCCGATCTCAGCGCGGTCGGGCTGCAGCAACCCCGAGGAGCCGGGGGCAGCGGGGGCCATCGCACCCCTGCTGCAAACGGGGAAACTGAGGCAGGGAGGTCAGCCCTTGGGGTGCTGCCCGTGTCGGGGCAATGCTGCCCGCCAAGGATAGCCCCCCAAATGCCAGCCCATTTCCGTGGGGCGTATGGCTGCCCAAGGGCTGGTGGGAAAGCGGGCAGCAGCAGGCAGGCTGCCCCAGGCTGCAGCACAGTGCCCGGCTGGCCACGCTCGCCGCAGGGCTCCCTGAGCCGGCGTCCACCCTTGGCACAGGCAGGGCAGCCCTGCCTGACAGCTCCACGCCATGAGAGCGAGCCAAAGCTGCGTTACGAGGCGCCAGGCTCCGCGGGAGAGGGAAGATGTCAATAATAGGCCTAGGCAGGCAGGGGAGCAAGCTCCGTCCCAGCCCAGTGTCCTGCTGCCGGCTGCAGGATGCAACCTCACCTTTTTTTGCTTTAGGGGATGCTCTCCCGGTCCTGGACCCCGCGCGTGGAGCAGACCTGCCGGCTCGGGGACGGCCAGGCTCACGCTCAGTGGGGGCAGGTCCTGTTTTGCAGATGAGAGCGGTATGGACGTGCTCAGGGCAGTTATGTGCGCTCGGTCCGGAGGGTCCTGGTGGTGCCCCTGTGCCGCCCCCAGCCCCCAGCCCCAGAGGCGGATGGACCCCGCTGGGGCTCTGCCATCGGGGCAAAGCCAGCACGAGGGGACTGCAGAGCCCTCAACGGGACAGGGGGACTGGGCGCCTTCCCAAAACCCGACCTGCAGCCTCCCTGGGGCTCACCCTGCTCCCTGCCTTCGCTCCATGGCACTGCCCTCATGTGATCCAGGATTCGGCTTTTCCTTTATTAAAACAGCCTCTGCCTCACACAAGGAATCACAAGCTCCGGCTGCCCTGAGGCTGCCCCTGCTGCAGCACAGAGGCTTTTCAAGAAAGTTTGGCTTCTGCCTTCCCTTGAATAGAGCGGCTTGTTTTCAGGAGCTGGTGGCCCCGGGTGCCTTCCACCCGCTGCTGGGCTCCAGCACCCTCCTCCCTGCCAGCCCAGGCATTTGCTCCAAAGCCCCGGTGCTGGAGATGCGGCGCATCGGGTGGACAAGGGCAGGAGCCCCAGTTGCTCCTCGGTTGTCTTCAGTGACTTGGCAGGAAAGCCCCGCTGTCCCCGGGGACTGCTGCTGCTAATCCAGGCCCAGAGAGCCCCCGAAAGCTCAGCCCGTTGGTTCCTTTTGCCATGTGAGTTACTGAGAGGCTCCCCAAGGTCAATCCTTGCCGATGGCCACAGGCTTAAACGCGACCTGCCCAGCACACAGCAGGGTTCAAACCCTCCTGCTAAGGACACCGTGGCTACCCACCCTCAATGTATGAACTCGGGGCTGTGGTGCAACCGTCCCTACCGACAACAACTTCCCGGAGCTGCCGAGAGCCATTTTTGGAGCTGCTCCCATGTTGTCTTGGCAGCCAGGCAGGCGCTGGCAATACTGGTCCGGCGCTGGGTGCCAAGCACCCACAAGCCGGGTGCTGAGCTCTCCGTACCACGCAGCTGAGCATCCATGGTGCCAACACAAGCCAAGGTTTGCCACGGCCCCATGGCACCACCAAACCACCCACGCTGGCAGCCGTGACCTTGCAAAGCTCAGCTCTGGTGGGGGCCCCAGCCCCACGCCAGGCACCCCACAGCTGCCGGGGCCACGGGTACCCCTCGCCGCAGCCGCCCACCACCAGGGAGTAATTGGGTGCAGCAGCACATGCTGCAGGGCTGCTTTAATCCTGCTCCAGGTGGCTGCAATCCAGTGCAGGATTTACAGTGCCCTGACCCTGAGCTGTCAAGAAGGAACAGCCAGATTAATGGGGTGGGCGGGTTCGTGCAATAATCGTTTGTTTGATGTGACAAGCCTGATAGGCGTTGATTTACTTACAGACTGATAGGCTTTTAATTGAGCACCTCCGTCCCAGTCACATCAAAGGCAGAGGTTGACAAGGGGCCCCTTTTACCAAAAGCTCCCAGTGACTGACAGATCCTGGATGCTAATTCTCGTGGGGAGGGGGTTCCCTCTTTTTCTCTTCTTGTTTTATTTTATTTTTCCTCAGGATCGGCTAGGCAGGCGCAGAGAAAGCCCCTGTTCTTGCAGGAGGGGGTGCCTCTCTGTCCCCTCCCCATCATGCTTACCCAGAGCCCTCCGGCAAAGCCTCTGCACAACCCAGCCAGGCTTTTGTCCACCTCTGCGAGGTGTTTTGGGGATCCCCTGCCTCCTCCCCGCTGCCAGGTGTCTGTTGGCCACGGTGCCCAGGATGCTGCGGACAGGAGGGCACCCGCTTCGCCGCCGCACCGTCCCCATCACGGAGATGCTGCCGCCTTGCCGCCCATCTCCTCCCTGGGGGTGCCCTTGCTCCACGTGGGGCTGGCGAGCTCCCCTCCTGCCTGGCTCTCTGCCCCCAGAACTCGGGTCTTGAGGCTTTGGGGTTGCTCTGGATAGTACCCCTCCTAAAGAAGAGGAGGGATGTTGCCCTCTGGGTTGCCAGAGGCTCCTTGCTGGCGCGGTGCCATGCTCCGTGCCATCACAGACAGGTCTGGGGGTTAGGGTGCACCCATGGGCACCAACGCTGTACCTTACACCCATCCCCAGAGCCAGCGGGGCGGCCCAGAGCCCTCGCCCCCATCACGGCACGCTTCAGACGGGGCCACCGCGGCACCGAAAAGAGCATCCCGGGCCGGTCCCGGCGGTTAGCGAGTACGTGCCCTCCATCACCACGCCGGGTGCGTGGCACACACCTCTGGGTCCAGCTGTGCCAGATAATGGACAAAAGATGGTTTAAATGCTCGGAAAAGTGGAAGGCAGAAGCCAACCCACGGCTGGTTTATCGGTGATTTTCTGTGTACCAGGGCGTCTGACCCGCCTTACCCGTACGGGAGCTCGCGGGATTCGGTTACACACCGAGAAAGAGATTTTTGTGAAGTCGCCGTGGATGGGCAGAGAGAGAGAGGAAGTCACCGCGAGGCGGGTGCGTGGGCCCGCGCGTGTGACCGTGCAGGCAGAGCACGCGTGCGCCCATCGACCCGCTGAACGGGTCTGGAAAAGCCAAAGAACCCCCCCTCCCCGAGCGGCTCAGACCTTTTGTGAAAGACTTATGGGAGATTATACTCTTAATGGGAAATTTAAGGAAGCGGGTATAAATCACAGCTCCTTTCTCTAACCTGTGGTGTAGCATTCGCCGGAGCCTTTGGGCTGGATTAGCTCTGTATACTTATGTTTTAAAGTCTGATGTGTTTCTCGGTATCTAAATATAAATTATTTTTACTGTATCAATGTTTAAATATTTTTCTTTGAGATCATAGAGTCCAAAAAAATAAATGTTTGTGAAAAGGCATTCAAAAATTTTAAAAGAAGAAAAAAAAAATCCCTCTGAGAACGCCTTTTGTCATTTGCAACCAATAAAAATGCCTATTGTTATGAAGGGCTCATAAATAATCTGATTTTGGCATGCTTTCATACCATACAGAAAATGAATAAATTAAACTTGATTTACAGCCTTTTTCATTTTTATTAGAGCCACTCCAAACATTTTATGTAACGTACGTGCCAGATGAGCTACACCAAATGGTTTGAGGCTCTGGTCCTGATATTATAGAAATTAAGTTGTTTTAATTTGCATAGTTTAATTAACTAATACTGGCAAAGAAAAAAAGAAAAACAGAGGTAAAAGTGATTTATTTTTGTTTTCGGGGTGTCTGAGGGCTAAATGAACCCACCGAGGCAGAGCCCCCTAAAGCCCTTGAGCTGGCGCCAGCACAGGGAAACGCCTGCGCCCCCGCAGCGCTTTTGGGGGGGCCGGCGCCGCTGGCAGCACCCGGCCGGCCCAGGGCCCCTTCCCACCACGCCCGTGGCGAGGGACGTCGGGGGAGGGGTGTCACTGTCACCCCCCCATTTCACAGATGGGGAAACTGAGGCACGTAAGCTAGACCGCTTCGTACAGCTCTCTGCAGCACTGCCGTGACGTTACATACGGGTGGCTCATCGGGGGAGATACCCCAAACTGCCCTTACCAGCAACCCACCGTCGCGAAGACCGTTGCTCGGATTGCGGCGGCAGGAAGCTTGGAGATAAACAGGAGGAAAAAAAAGCCTTGAGTAAAGTCGCAGTGACCCGACGTCAGCCCCGCTGCCCGTTTTGATCCGCTGCCCATCCCCGCGAGGAGAGCAGAGCTTTCCTCCCCTCTGAAGCACTTTGATAAGTGTGGGATGTTCTCCTCCCCCTCCTGCAATTTATCCCGTAGAATTTCACACCAGGAAACAGCTTCATTACATCAACAACAGGAAGACCCCACTGATTTGTCACACAGAAAAACAGCTGTTAGTCACACATCAAGGGAATAGGGGAGGAAAAAAAAAAAAACCCTCACCTTTTTTTGCTTTAATGTTCACGCCGTTCTTTAATGTTAATCGCTCTGCAGAGGAAAGCCAGCTACCCGGCTATTCAATAAGTAACCATCACCCAGTGAGTATCAGTTAATATCTAAGTGTCTTCCTGCTTTTCCTGCTACATGATTGCTTTGGAAAGAAAGATTAATTCCAACTTTAAAAAAGAAAACACTATTTTTATCATTGCCAGAAGTCTATATGGGTTTAAAAAAGAAAAAGCACTTGCTTGTCGTTTTACATCTTGCAATTTTGTCAGTTGTTTTAAAACATGTCTCCTGTAATAAATAAGATCATTTTTATGCACTTGTTCTGCAGCTAAAAGCGAGGCCTCAGCTCGCGCGGCGCTAGGGAGAGGTGGGACTCGGGAGACGGGAGCGGGGCACGGAAACCGCTGACTCCGATGCTTTGGCTTCCAGGGAGGCGGCTGGAGGGGCTGCGCCTGCCATTGCCTCGTCTCCGGCGTGGCTAACAGATGATTTACCTATAAAACAGCAAGTATACGACAAGCACGGACGCACAAATAAAAGCTCGGCTTGTAAGGAGCGCCTTGGATCCCCGTCCCTTGGATCCCCGTCCCGCAGCAGTGGCCGAGCTGGCTCCTGACTCCCCGCCGCCGGCTCTCCTGGGCCGGGACCTTCGTGGGACCCGACCCGGGTCCCGCCGGAGCCAAGGCTGCCCCTCCGCCCTGTCCCTCGTAGCAAACATCCCCTTACTGCCCTGCTGGGGTGGGCGATGGTGCCCGTCGCTCGGCGGCGCCGGGGAAGCGGCTCCCCGCACACCGCAGCCCCTCCCGGACAGACCCGCTTTTGCCAGACGAGGAGCGCTTCCCCAGTTTTCCTTAAGCCACGGGAGAGGCGTTTATTCCGGAGTAAGAGTACAGCAGAGAGGGGGATGCTGCAAGCGTTACAGTGATTTAAATGCACGTCTTCTCTTACCCCACCACAACTTTCCGTGCAGGCTGCAGCGCCCGGGTGCCTCGCTCCTCCTGCACCCGCAGGGTCTGGGCGTCGCTCCCTGCCCGCCCCGCCGGCACCGGGACGCCCGCACCTGGACATCGGTGCGTGCCGCGGTACGCGACACACGACGCTAAGAGCAGCCTCCTGCGCGTCGGCGACGCGCGAGCAGGTGGCAGAACCGGAGAGGATTTTTCCGCCGAAGGGCAGAGCAAAAATAGAGAATAAAAGGGCAGAGGGCCGGACAACGTGTTGTCCACAGGTGCGTTTCTGCACAGCTACTGGCGGCTGACCCAGGAAAGACGCTTGCTTTTGATGCAGTTCAATGTTTTTCTATTTAATGCCATGGTTTGTATAACAGCTGCCTCTGGAAGTCACGACTGCTGTCCCGTCCATCACGAAGGGGACACGTCCTGCGCCGGCAGCGCTGCAGGTGGGGCTGGGACCGAGGGGGTTTCCAACAGCCCGTGCACATCATTCCTTCCCTAGTTGGCTTTTTTCTCACTCTTTAAAAATACCTGGTGTATCGTGTGTGCCTTCCCCTGGAAAGCACCTTTCTGCATCACCCAGGACCGGTGGGACGGGGCCGGAAAGGGGCCCGGGGAGCGAGGGGCGCCCCTGCGGTGTGTGTCCCCCGAAAGCCCTGCCCGGGAATCGTCCCAAGTTGCTGCAAGATCTTAAAGAAGACCCCAGTTCCCTCTTCCACGGCCACGCTTCGCAGGCTGCAAAATCGTCAGAGTCCATCGGCGCTGTTGGGGCTCCGCGCTGGGGATGCGTCCTTGGAAAAATACAACCTCTTTAAGAGCAGCCCAGGTGGGGCAGGCCCTGATTAGGGAGCAAAAACGTCATTAGTCATTTCTGAAAGCGCTCACGGAGGCTTTTTGTCTTCTCTGGCTTTACTTTTATTCAAAATATTTTGCTTTTCATTTGGTGCCTGTGTTATTTTTACTTGGCAAGTGCTCACGCCTATTTTATTCGAATATCCTTCGTGGCGGGCAGTCTTTACGCAGAGGGTGACTCGTCGTGGGGCAGAACCGAAGGTGAAATAGGGAAGTTTTACGTTCTCTCCCTCTGGTCACTGCTCCCCTTCATGGAAATAGGGCCCACGCGGATTTTAGAATGAAGACTATAACCAGAGCCAGTCAGGGCATCGCCACAGCGCGGGGCTCACCTTGCCCACGGCGACCCTTCGGTGAAGTTTTAATCCAGCGAACACAAGCTGAACCCAGAAACGATCCCCGGTGCCCCAGCACCAGAGCAGGGCCAGGCCTTTGAAACGCGCAGCCCGGGAGGCATCGCCTCCTCCCTCCGACTCGGCATCCGCCGGGGGAGCCGGCTCCGGGGGCGCTGCCGCATCGCCGCGGCTCTTACGCGCTTGTCCCACCTCACTTCACGTTATTTTGCTAAGGCCGTGTTGCTGTTGGCGTACAGCTCGAGTGGCTTTGAGGAAAGAGTTTTTTCCTCTTTCCTCCTTACTTGAATGGCTCCTTTGAAAGGCAGCGCCTCTCCGTTTACATCCCCGCTGTCCGGATTGAATCAATCTTGTGGTCAGCTTCGGGGGGGGGGGGGGGAAGAAGAAGGAAAAAGAGGGAAAATGGACAGGTCCGACCACCGGTGTGATTGATAGTGGTTGGAGAAGCGGGTGCGACGTCGGGCTGCGCCGGGGCGGTGCTGGGGAAACCCAGCAAAGCCTTTTTTCCCAGAACCCAGAGCAGACGGGCTTGGTGAGGGGTGGCCGTGTGAATTTAATAATAGCATCATTGTTGGAACACAAAGCATCTGTCAGGAGTTCATATGATTAATGAGAGGTATCGGTCTCTCTCCCTCTTTCCCCTCTCCCTCTCTGGGTAGGCGGGAGGGACCCGAAACCCAAGCCCGGGGAGGGCGGAGGTGGGTCGGTGCCGAGGCGCTGGCGGGAGCGGGCACCCAGCCCCAGGAGCGCTGGTTCCTCCCCGGCAGCCCCGGCTCTGCCGCAGGCAGTCGCCGTGCGACCTGCGAACGGTACGCCTTCCGCCGGAGGTGCCCGTCGGGAAACACGAAAACCTCAAGCGCCCAGCGCCGTGGACGTGCCGGCGGCACACCACGCCAGGCAGCGGGATGGGTTCCCGGGCTCTCAGGAGGGGACTGGTTCCAGGCAAGCCTTGGTTTTAGCAGCGCGGCGGTGACATCCCCCCAGCGCACTGAACGCTCGCCCCTCCGCTTTTCGGTACCGGGCCCGGCAGATGGGTTCAGCCGTGCAGCGCGGCCGGCGGCCGCCTTGCATCGCACGTGGAGCATCCTTCCAGCTCCTCGCCTCCCTTTCCTAAAGACGCCCCGTCGCTTTTCTCCAGGCCAAAGGTTTTCGGCACTCGCCCCAGCCCGGCCCTCACAACCTTCGCCCGTGACCCCGCACCCCCACCCCTTTGCACGTCCCTCCCCGAGCCCCCGTTCTCCCCCCAGCTCCCAGCCCAGGCGAGCAGCCCCCGCCGCACCGGGACCCCGCAGCCGCCGCACGCTGGACGTGGCGCCAGGCTGGGCGAGACGGGGCAAAGCTCCGAGGTTTATCCCCGTGCCTCCGCTCCTCATGGAGAGAGCCCGGCTGATCTCGGTGGGACGGTGGTTTTCAGCCTCCCCCGCCCCCGACTGTGGAGCCCCAGGGGTTTGTGAATGTAATTCAGAGACGTCTGGAAAAGGTAACTAGAAAGAGGAGGTTAATTGTCAGGAAGCTTAATTAGCGATACAGCGGCCTGCGCTGTCACTGGCAATTTTAAGGCTCTGCAAACCGAAGACAGTAGAAAACCCCTGGAAGAACTGTGGGTACGTAAGGGAACGGCCGCTTTTCGGGGGCCCCGGGTTGAGACCGGCCCCATCCGCGGCGTTGCAGGTGCGCCGCTGGACTCGCACGCGGCGGCTGCGTATTTACGGATGTGTGAAATACCCGGTGGCTGTTTGGGCACTACCCCAGGCGCAGAAAATGCTCCGCGATAGCCAGCCGCCGCCGCTGTTGAAGTAGCAGAAATGCTGGTGACTGCAGTCCTCGCAAAATGAAACAGCGTGTCCGTGACCCGTGCTGGCCCTTCGGGTTCGGGTGACGCTGCTGCCCCGCCAGCAGCCCCAGCGCTGCCCCGCTTTGCACGCGGGTTCTCGCCGGGGCCAGCAGAGACGTGGAGCTGCCTCCGCAGGGACACGGGGGCCTCGCTGCACCCCACACCGGAGGGCACCCCCAGGCAGGGTGCCGGCAGCCCTCGCCTTGTGAGGTGCGGGGCTGGCCTGGGCGCAGGGCTCAGGGACCGGGGGCAGGAGCCACTGCAGCAGGGGAGCAGAGCGGTGCAGCTCTGCCACGCTGCTCTTATCTAAGCCGTGACCGTGGCAGCAGTGCCGTGCCGCGGCGTGCCAGCTGAGCCGAGCCACGCCACGCTAAGCCACGCTGGGTGTGCCGTGCCAGCTGAGCCACGCTGTGCTGTGCCAAGCTGTGCCAGCAGTGCCATGCCCGCCGAGCTGTGCC
>VZTV01011359.1:0-46156 GCA_013400875.1 Anhinga rufa
TGGAAACTATTTCTAATTCATATGCCAGGCAGCTGAGTGACAGACTTTCTGGTCACTCAGGTGAACACAGAGGACAAAAGGGCAAAATACAAATGAGCAGAAAAGCAAGTAACTTTAGCCAAGCATTTTTTAATATTGAGTTAGCTAACTGAAGAAATGGAAAGTTTTGGAGGTGCCAATTCTCATACTACCCGAAAACAGCATCTGAGATGGCAAGCATGGAACACCTGAATGTCACAGTCCCAGGCTGAGCGTGAAAAATTCTGCTGAACAGCCGAGCTGTTTCTTAAGGCTTTCGTAAGAGCTCTATGCACCAAGGCGCTGCACAGCAAATCTTGTTAGCTAATGGTCCTTGACAGACGAAATCCAACACCTGAGGATTTGTGAATGAAGAATTTTGCGCAAACATGATACCTTTTTGGCTTCTACAGAGCAGGTAGAATTACTTGGTCTTCCAGCAAGACCTTCTGAAGAACCACAGCAAACAAGGGCAGGTGAAAGACAATTTCTACAGTGGGATATCTTACTTGATGAAGCAAAGATCAGTTACCTTCTCGTATCAGTTGCAGAGTGAGTTAGTTCAACATCAATGGCAACCAATCTGGTTGCATATCCCTTCAAATCTGGATTCTGATTGAAAGCTGAGTTTCCAGACGATTTATTTGTTTTAAACCGAAACAATCCTCCTTCACATTCTGGTTTTCAGAGTATACAGACCACTTTAATAATACCGGTTTTATCAGCTGCTGTGCTGACTATAGTGCTTTTCTACTAATACTATATCATATCCGCTATAACTGAGCTTTTCTCCAGTACTTTGTTCTCATCACAGATTATTCTAACCACCATCTCCTGCTTTGCTCTTTAAATATTTCAACATCCTGCTGGAAAATGGGCCATTACGATTCCTTCTAGAACAGAGTATCAGACCCTAGCTGCAGAACTCACTTCTCCCTACTCACTCTCTACCTTTCTTCACCTTAAAGGAAATCAGCTTCATTTGAGTTACAGTAAAGCAGAATCAATATGGAAGCTGCACAGAAGAGGCACTTCACAACTTGTTGAAGAATGTGGACAGAAGATGCTTGTGCCAACAGAAGGATTCACACTGAGTATACAACCATTAGTCAGGAAGGGTAAAATGCCTACAGCGGTTCTACTTGTGAACGCAACAGCTTGCATCTTATAGATGGGGAATAAAGAACCAGTGCTTGGTCTGTTCATTTTGGAACTTCTTGTACCAGGACAAGGAGATAATGATACAGGTGCATTTCATAAACTGCAAGACGTTGATAGTCTTTTGATTTATTTTGTCACTTCAATGAAAGGCAGACATGCTGAAAGACCTGGACATCCACAGACAGTCTTCAGATACAACTAACCTAAGACCTCTGGAAAGAAAAATGCTGTTGTCAGAAGATGGCCAGTCTTGGAGATGTAAGAATATGCTCGTGCCCATCTAAGTCAGACGGGAGCATTATTCAGTAGATCTGGGCCCTGCAGGGTGTGCACAACTACTTCTGCTTCAGAGAGCAGTGAAATTCACCCAGGAGAAAGCCATGGTGCAATAGATGGTCAAATGTACTGGTTTTAGAGCCCAGAAGAGCTTCCTGATATCACCCAGTGTGGCTTTGTGTGCACTACCAGCCACAGGCTTTCACACAGCGATTATCGTGTCTGATCCTGTGACAAGCAGCTGAATTAACGCGCACCTTTCCAGAAAGAGCCCGTCTCGATTTAAAGAGTACCATGACAGAGATTATTGCTATCCCAGCTCCAGGCTGCTGCTGTTAAAATCCTGGAAGTGCCCTTCTGGGGCGATGTAAGGGAAGATTACCCACCAGACAGCATATCCAAATATATATGTTGAACAGTGCCAAGAGTACCATGGCTCAGCCTTTAACTATAACCTTTGATTTGCAATACAAACCTCTCTTCGTTCCTCTCTCCCTGCATCATGATTAGGCTTTCAAGCAGTGCTGCAGCAGTGCAGCATGCTAAGCTAAGTTTTGGCAGCACACAGTATTCTCAACACTAACAGTAGAGAATTAAAGGTATGAAACGTATCAAATTAAAATAACTATGAGTAACGCTTGTTAAGAAAAAAAAACAAGATCATACTCTGGGATAATGTTTAAATATGCCTCTGAATAGAATCTTCAGCAAAATTATTTGCTTTGACATCAGTATTTGTTTTAGGCTATCTAAATAATTCAAGTACTTTCCTTACATTACTTCTCCTTCAAGTAAGAGTTTCATGTTTATTATTCATTACTCAGGTGGGGGGCTCCGCTTGCCATAAAAGCGGAACAACCAACTGCAGTAAAGGCTAGATGTGGGACCCAAACGCTGCTCATGAGTTTCGTACTAAAAGCACTTCCCACCCAAGGAATATAATATAACCTACAACCACTAACGTGGCAGGAGTAAGATACAGTTTCTTCCTCAAATAAGGTTAAACTATAAAAAAACCCAAGTCAAGATTCTTCTCACCTATCGCTGATCTACCACCAGTGCATCAGTCAGGTTGCTCCTGACCCCACCCAGCACAGCCCCGTTCGAGGCCAGGCATTTTACCTGTAATTTCAAATGCACACTGTGATGAGAACTGCTCTAATTAAGAGTCTTCTACAGATAGCAAAATTTAACACATGTCCTTTCTGTGAGCAGTTCCATTAAGCCGACACCATTACCATCCTCAGTAAGGGTTATATGATCTGCTCTCTGCCCACCTGTGTGTACTATTTTATTTCCCTGCTGCTCCGCTCCAAACCTGATCCTGCCCTGTGCCTGACATGTAAAGGTGTTCTGCACCTAATGCACTCCCACAGCTGGCATCACGAGGAGAAAGGGCACGCTGTGCTCCAGAGTCGGTCTCATCAGAATCACAAATGAAACAGATGATACCTTTGTCTCAGGACAGTTAATTTAATAAACTTGCTTCAACATGTTATAAAGCGTTGGGTTTAAAACTGTCCTTGTAACTCAAATTTCACTAGCAGAAAGCTCAGCATATTTTGAGCTGTTTTCCGTGCTTACAGTATGTCCCACGCTACTGAGGCATTTTGTTCAGAGGTCAGGAATGTGGGCATGCTACCATAAGAGTCAGGAAATCATTTACAGAATGCATAAAAATCGCTCTGCAGGACAGTGCCTCAGAGCTGAGAGGACATGGCATAATCTCCTCGCTGCATAAACAAATTTGGTTAATGTACAGCCTTTAATATGCAATAATCGAAAGTTTTAAACAACAACCACCAAGAAGAAAAAAGACCCAATCAAATTTCATTTCTCTGCTGCTGACAGTGTAATTCAGCAGAAGACAGCATGTACTTCAGAAGCTCTGCTTCTTCAGGAAAAAATGGTAGCTCAGCATTATTTACTAAATGACAACTATCTTTATCTACCACATTCCTCCATTTCAAGACAGGTGAGACGTTCTGAACACCTCCAAATGAAGATGTTTTGAAGCAGAATTTTGTTATCCTTCTGGGTTTTTTCCAAATCCGGAAACCAACATCATTGCCAACCAGAGAAACCCAATCAAAACGATTTGAATACACAGCCAAAATGCTTAATATCTGATGAGACCGATGAGGTGAGAAACAGTCAGTACAACCTTCCAATTAAAAAAATACGTGGATGAAACCTCTGCTCTCCTGTGCTTACACCAAAATCGTCTTCATAGTTAATCTGAACAGACAAGTGCTTGCAAAACATCATATACGAGCACATCCTGCAAAGCAACGGGTGACCATCATGTCCCACTGATGTCAATGGACCAAACAATCTCAAAAATTGTTCAGTCAAACAGCACTTGACCTCAGGAAAATTTCAGCTCTAGTTTACTGACAAGGTGCAGGCCCTGAAGGCAGACAGTATCCCATCCTATCACATACATACAGCATCAGAGTTTGCTCGTGTGATCTGCTCTTACCAGCTAGGGCCTTGATACGGGATCGTTCAAACAGTCGAGCAGAACTATTTTCGTTGTCCCAGTCATCGACATCCCAGCGGTTGTTGACATCGCTGTACTGCTGTTGGATTTCAATATTGTCGTAATCTGTTGCCACTGTTGTCGTCATCCTGAGTCGTCTTAACCTATTCTCACCATCAGATTCTTCTTAAAAACCTCTGTAAAAGAAAAATACATAATAATAATTTAGACAATATATATACATTGGAAGAAAGTTGTAAAATTCAAGCTCAAGACTTCTGGTCTCAAAAATCAATGCCTTTTACTTGAAGCCTGGTGACAAGCTCAAGAACAGGTTAGATACCAACCAGCCCTTCAAGAACAACTGAATGCTCCAAGTCTTCTTGAAAAATGAAATACTTCACAAAAGCAAGGTTTCAAGCCAGTGGCTTTGCTGCATACACATATCCAGAATTGTCGTATTCAACTCTGCACAAAGTGGAACATGTATGAAATGGTGCAGCAAGATACTTTGGCAATTGTTGTTTTCAAAAGCAGCCTGTCAGCTTTATCAATCTGTGAATGTTGACTAAAGCATATGGAGACACGGATACCCCAGCTAAGAAAAACCTTAAGAGCAAAGACCACCTCAACCCCTTCACAAAATGGTACAATTTCTGATCAAAAAATGCAATCGCTTAAAAAGTCATATAAGCATTTGACCAGCAGAAACCTTTTAACATAGGTCTGAAGAAACATTTCTTTCTTCCCATGCAAATGTTGATTTTGCGACCAGTCCTGGGAATTTATATATGACCTAATCCAGATAAAAGCAACTGGTGTGTTGCTTTGAACTCTCCCTAGCAACAAAATGGTAGCCCACCAATGCAACTCTTTATGTGAGGTTCTCCTCTTTCAGGCAGTTGGATACTGTTAGCATATTCATACTGTTTTCTAATCGGAATTTGCATGTACTTATCAGCACTAAATATAAAAGAGCCTAACACCTCCTCTCAGGGAAGAGGAGGGAAGTTATAAACGGCTGCTGAAGTAGAGGCTGTGAACCCTGCAGGAACAGCCCTTGGCCTGGGAGCACAGATCCAAAGCTCTCCCCATCACGGGGGGTGAAGTAGTGGCTGCGCTGCATCCTCCATAACCCAATCCCTGCAAAGTCTGTGCTCGGAGAGAGCCAAGGGCTGACCCTGAAGAGCAAGCACACAGTTCACCTTTATAAAAATATAATAGTTATACAAAATTGCAGTTAAATATTTGGGAAAGCGGGGGGTGACTAGGTTCTAATAGGAATGGGCATATTCCAGAAGACTCAGAAGAGCATCTGAGAAAAATCTCTCATTTTGTGGATCCATCTGTTTGTTTCCTTCCGCTCTCACTCCTGTGAGCTCTCTGTCCCCATGCCGTTAAAAATAGCAAATTAGACAAGGGGTCACAGCATGGAGCTCCTTCACAAGTGCTGCGGAGTCAGACCTGGTGCATCCCTCCGGGAAGCCAGTGACCCCAGCCCAGGCTGAGCCCGCGGGGGTACCCAGAGACCCCAGCCCAGGCTGAGCCCGCGGGGGTACCCAGAGCTCACCTGTAAGCTGTCACCGCCGCCTTAGGGAGCCCAGGGTGTCGCCAACCCGGCCACCCTCCCCGCCTAGGCCGGCCAGCTGGTGCCACCTACTGACACAGGGGAGCAGGGCACGGCACCCTCCCGACATCCCTGTCCCCGCGGGAGGGTCAGTGATGGCTTTAACAGCCCCACATTCAGTCCAAAAAATGTGGATATCCTGCTGCTGACGTAAATCCAGCTCACAGGGGGAAAAACAACATATTTACTATCACTGCTCGCGCACTTAAGAGGCATCAATTTTCCAGACAGTCCTAGGATAAAAAGGCCGGGTTAATTTTCTCCTGTTCCCCACCACAGATGAGAAGGCTCTGCAGATATTTACTTGCAAAATAATCCTTCCAGTTTTGCACAGAAACGGGAAACGAGCCACACTCCAGGCTGTTACATAAGAAGCTGTTCCTGACGCCCGTTTGTGAGAGGTTCAACCTTCACAAAAGGTGGGAAGAAATCGCTTTAGTTACGGTAAGGTGCCAACAGACCAAAAGAATACAAAAAAAAACTCGCTCTGGGAAAGGTCTTGAAAACGATGCTCCTTCGTTGCGCGGGCCTAGGCTGGCATTTCCCAGCAGAGAGCTCTGGGGAGGGGTCCTGCCTCAGCCAGCCGGATTCTGCCGCTACGAACAAACAAAAGGACGGAGCAGCAGAGACGGGGGAAAGGATTAAATCCCACCCAAAACACTTCTGCACAGCATTCACCACCTGATCCTCATCTAATATCAAGCCTGGACAAAAGCTTCCCGTCAATTCCTGTACACAGGCAGAAATCACAGTTAATTCCAATTAAATCCATGGAGTAACTGTGGTATAAACAACTGGTGGCATCAGACTGTTCTACAGCATCAGTTTGAATCTTTTCAGCTTTCTGTATTCATCAGTGCCCAATGAAGAGGAGGAGATATGCCACCGGAAAAGCTGCAGCCTGAACAATAAAAATAAAAGCAGTGACCCTAAAACTGAGGTGCAGCAACACGCTAATTCAGTATAGATGCTGCAAGCCTTTCATTTATTTCTGTATCATCTGTGTTTAGATGTATACATAATTGGATCCAAAATAAATTCAACTATAACTCGTGCTTCAGCACTTCTCTTACCCTTCTTGAGCATCATACAAGCAAAATCTATCCCGGATAAAGATAAACTGAGCATTAAACAGGCCCGTTATCCCACACCTACAGGGCTAGAAAACTTACATCCTTGTTCTGATTCTGCAGAGACACTGACAATAAAAGTGGTGCCTCTTTCTCTGGCTGACATCAAGCTCCCTTTTCTGGCATGCGGCTCAACGACGCAGGGACAGCAGAGAGAGGTAGCGGACACTCACTGCAGCGATAAAAATAAGTACCTTGCAGCAAAGCACTTCTGTGGTGAGGTGAGGCTAACGCAGTTCAATCCTAACCGAAATAGGCTGCCCAACCTTCTTCCAAAGAAAGACCCAGCTATGTAATGTGCAACCACCGCCTTAAGCCTGTGCCGAAAACCAATTTTTCTTAAGACTCCTGCTGCAGCTCTGGTCCAGCACAACCCCCTGGTGCCTCTGGGAACAGGGAGGGAAGATAAACACAAGCTCCAGCAGAAACCTCCAGGCTTCTTACTACAGAAATGGAGGTCCTGCAGATGGGCTGAGCTACGACAGCAAATCCTGGTTCCAAGTTATGGGTGTCCCTATCTGACAAACGGAAACACCAACACTGGCTGCAACTGCCCAGAGGGTAACGGCGAAAAATGTCTGAGAATTCTTCTGGAGCTCTTAATATAGCTGAGGTCACTATTAATGACCTCAGAGTAATCTGTCATCCCTAAAATTAGCCCTGCACTTGAAGGACAAACTGAAAAAACTGTGTGTGCGTATATAACGTACACATACATGTAACACGTATACTCGCACTACTTTAAGCCCAGCACGTTACTTGTACTAACTGTTGCTCAATACTGTGACTTTATTTGGTCAGACCTCCCCTGCTCAGTGATTTCAACAAGTACTTTGTGAGTACAGGTTTGTTTTATTGACTGTGTAGTCAGCACAAAGCAGGAGACAGCTGTATTGTCTACCATTAGCTTACTGCAGCACTCTCTCATCATGCGCAAAGCACCCGCTAACACCCTTGCAAGAAAACACTATAGAATATGTAGCACAAGCAGAAAGCACAGGGGCAGAAGAAAGCCTGTGCTCCAGCAGGAACAACCTTTGCAATTTAAACATCCTGGCCTGGCTTTAAACTGAAATAGCAATCTAATAAAGGAACAATGTGTTCTGTGGAGAGCCAAATCTAACATGAATTTCAGCTGTCAACATCCTGAGCAGCCTACTAGACATGAGCCTACTGCTAACAAGGCGTTTTAGAAATGGCAGGTCCCAGCTTCATTACCATTCACAAGTCAGACACGGACGCTAAGTGGCCTTTATATAGGGCTTAAAAACAGAGAAAACAGGCATTGGGACTTCTCAGCTAGGCCACGTCCTCCTAACCTTGGATGCCAGCGCTATGCGCACTCAGGCCTTTGAGACACGAGCAGGCAATTACAGGGCTAAGCAGGCGCACAGGTGAGCTAATAAACAGCACGCAACCGCTCCAGTCGCCAGAATACCCAGCGCAGACCTGCCGTGATGGGCAAAGACGGCGTTTGTAAATTTTAAAGCTTCCATCTCCACTGATAAAATATAACACTGCATTGCTTTCTGCAGGTGATACAAAACTAGCAGACCTCATAAGACTAGAGACATCAAACCGTCTCATTTCAAAGCATTCTTTAAAATATATTACATCATCTGAGGAGGCGGGGGGGCTAGCATTATCTTCAAAAAGAAGAAATGGCTCGAAGAACAAATCAGATACCAGGAAGAGGATTTTCTCAGACTATTTTCAAAGGCAATATCCAGGGGTCAGACCTTTTGTATTTACTTTCATAAATAAACCAGATTCTGCTCTGTTTGTTTCTCAAATAATAGAAAATAAACAGTTTTATTCAGACCATCTGAAGAATGAATTAATTTAAAAAAAAATGTCATTGGCTACTTTTAAATGCAATAATGTAATTCACTAAATAGGCTAAGACTATAATCCCTAAAATTCTGCCATAACCACACATCTGGAATTACTTCCTAATAGTTACATTTATCTTTAAAGTAAACATTTTTTTTCGAGAGTTACTGTTCTTCCATGAAACATTCTGAGCTGTAGTTAGTTTTGCATTTGTCTTGCTGTCTAAGGATTGCCAAGAAGTTTTTATGGTGTTATGATTGAAGAAAATATATCTTGAACAGCAAACCCCAAATGGTCTCATTACTTATGTAAATAGGCTATTCCGTGGCTAACAGGCAGTCCAACCTATTGCAGTTTTTCTGACGGTTAAGATGAATTGTATATGACCGAACGGGATACGGACAATTCCACCTCTACGTTACTAAACCACATGGTCCAGAGACAAGTATGAGCACAACCACTGTAATAAACAGAACGGTCTCTCCCCATTTCCTACGGATCAGATCTGTACATCAAAGAAACCAAAATTACAAACCGCCTCCTTCCGGTAGCCTTCTCTGAAACCAAGGCTGGATGAGCACAGAAATCAGCTCAATTACCCTTTCTGCAGGACTCTCACCTCCGGATGCTGTCACTCCCAGTCTGTGCTGCTTTTCTCCTCCTGGTGACTCAGACCAAGGTAATTAGTCCAGCTCTTTAGCAACAAATTCACTTTAGAGTAATTAGTATTATTAAAAGTAAGAAAGTCTAGTTAAGATGTAACTGAGCTTTGCATTTATTCTAAGCAATATTCAGCTCCCTCCTAACAGCAGCACAACAGACATTCAGTATTTTTTAAGATGTCATTTTAAACCCATATTTAAGCTGGAGAATGGAAATTCTTCTGGGTTCCCAGCATCCAGCCTCATGTCTCCCCATCAGGGTGAGATTCTCACCTTAGCTTCCACAGAAAGGAAACCAGCCCAATCACAGGTCAATAGGGACGCCTTCCCAAGGCTGTGTGTGAAGTGACATACATATTCAAACACCTCCACAAGTCAAATTCTGCAAGTATTTAAGAAGTACCAGTCAGAAACTCAGAGCTCTACGGAGCCACTGAACTGAAAAAGCAAAGTCCTGAGCATAAAGCTTAGAAAGACTGGAAAATGCATGTCTCAATTCTACCCACTTCTTAACGTGAAGCCCAAGGAGCTGGTTTCCAGCCCGTCTCCATGCTCAGCCCAGAGACCATTGCTTCGTGTTATACGAACTGCAATACGGTCTTTAGGGAAAGAATCTTCCCCCATCCTGACAGTGCAGCGTGGGCAACACAATCACTTACATATTGGCTTGTTGTTTCAGCTGCTAAACCAATTCTAAAATAATAAAAGTACTAATTCGGCATGGCTTTAACTCCCTTGACCTCCAATATCCTCTCTCTCTCTTGCATGCAGGGTCTGGCTCCTAGTCCCACCTTTCCTTCGACAGGCAGAACCACACCGTTTCTGCATTTTCCAACCCAAAAGCGCTCCATGTATTTCTGTCTCTCCTTTCCTGCTTGCTGCCTGAGTCAACCCACTTTCTGGTGCTGACTCCTCTGGCTGTCCACGCTCTGGGATGGGAGGCCGAGGGCTGAAAGCACCCTGAAAGGGCACAGGAAAGGGGCAGACAGGCTGTGCTACAGGGGACTCAAAGGCCACAATCAGCGTGTAGGGCACAGACACTTCGGGAATGCACAAACAAAGCAAGACTGAAGCCTCTTTATTCCCAATACAGGCTGGAGAGTGTGCAAAGGTCATTAAAAAAATCATGCAGCCCGTCCTTCACGAGTGAGGTCTATTTCCCACATCTCAGATAACCCATCATTTGAAAGCCAGCAACCAGGGAGTTAAGACTGCTTTACAGGCTCTTACTTTTCTTCTGAGATCCCCAGGATATCACGCTCTAGCTGGGAGACTGGTACACATTACGTAAGCATTGAAACAACCTCAAAAATTGTTTGCGCTGTTCGCTGTAAACAAAAATGCAGCTCACTGTACTGGACACCCACATGTTTTCAGCAGGGGTGACTGTTACGCACCCGCGACCAACATGTGTAACACACGGGTAAAAAATTCAAACTGGTTCAGCAAATGCAGTGTTTACAACTAAGCACCCCGGTGTCCCGGCCAAGAGCACAGAAGAACTAATAGTGATGCAAAAAAATGTTGTTTAGTAAACCTGAACTGAATCTCTATTTCAAACCTATCAGTTTCAGCAAGGATCATTAAAATTTTCTAGTCTGACTCTCTTCATGTTTAAAGCAACAAAATTTCACCCAGTTTCTCATCCATTACCCAGCAAATCTGGATTCCAACATTTTTTCCTGAAGACTCTAGAATAAATTAATTGATATATAGGGTCCAAATTTGTCCTCTGTAATCTGAGGCAGCTCCACCCAGCTGAGGATGCAACCCATAACGTGCCAAAATTATTTGAAAAGCTTCCTAAAACAGAAAGGAGGCAGGGGAGAGGCTTCGTACTGGTTTCATCCAAGATCAGACATGTAATAGGAGTTGCCGGGTAAGACTTTCTGCATTCCCACATTTCCCTATGGAGCATCCCAGGTTAGATATTGCCTCTGAACCACTCTCTAGAGAAGCCCTTGCCCTTCCACCAACTATACATAAACCACGAAAAGACTAAAGCAGAAAAAACCTGAGACATTTTTGGCAGAAAGCAGCAGGTTTTTTGAAAGAAGCTGATAAAGAAAAGTACAAAAAATCAAGCAGAACTGAATATTACAACACATAACACTTAAGGGTGGAGTAAGCACCAAATCCCTTCTGGGACTGCCCTTCCTTTTCCCCTCATCACTTGAAGAATGTAAAACACATTTTGTCAAGCTGCTACAGGAAGGGAGGTGGGGATGGCTCTAGTAATCAGCCATTAGCACGCTTCTAGTGAGAGATATTCTTCCATCTCTACCGAAAGGGAAAGTCTACGGGGATCCAGACAGAGACTGGACGGTGGCACGGTCTGCACTGAGTTATACACAGAGGCATGTAACACACGAGGACTGTGTTAATAAAACTCCACATGCTGTGAGTGCTAGTCCCAGGCTTAAAGAATACAACCTCTTTATCCAGTTTTTTTAAGCAAAGACAGTCCTCAACCTCTTTCCTCATGTATTTATGGTTTTCCTTCGACGACCATGCTGGGCAAGGTTTACACAGCTGAGCCAGGGCTAAAGGCAATTCAGTAGTTTTGTAACAGTAAGGTTTAGCTCAAATAAGTACATCACAAGTTAGTCCATGGCTGCTCAAGTGAGGTCCGTGGATTAAATATGGCTTTGCTCAATCTCACAAGCGCCTTTATATCCAGTGGGGCTAAAAGAGGTGTAACTCAGCATCCAAAAACTCTTGTCTTGTCTGAAATATCAACGGGGCATTTTCTAAAACCTGTCATCCTCTTTTCTGCTTCAAATTAAGTCAATAAAGAAATTCCCACAGATTTCCATTTGCACAGCTCTTAAGTCAATTGCTTTTAAAAAACACTTTCGTCACCCTCACAGAGTCTTTCCTAAGTCAGTTAAAGGCAGCCTGTGGAATTACTAGGCTATCTGGGAGTGTCCTGCTATGCATGCTACACCTTCTTAAGCCAGGTAATAGACAGCCCTACCAGAGCGGATGCAATACTGGACCTGCTGGTCACCAACACAAGTGAGCAGTCAGTGACATCAAGACTGGAGGCAGCCTGGGCTGCAGTGATCACGCACTGGTGGAGTTCATGGTCTTAGAGATAGGGGTCAGGCAAAGAGAAAAGTCAGGACCCTGGATTTTAGGAAAGCAAACTTCCAGCTGTTCAAGGAGTTGGTCAATAGGGCCCCTGGAAAACTGCCTTCAGGGAAAAGGGAGCAGAACAGAGCTGGCAGACCTTCAAGGATCTCCCCATAGAGCCCAAGAGCTCTCGATCCCCAGGTGTAAGAAATCAGGAAAGGAAGGCAACAGACCAGCATGGCTGAGTTGAGACATGCTGGTCAAACTAAAGGGCAAGAGGGAACTGCACCGGCAGCGGAAGCCAGGAGAGGTATCCTGGGAAGAGTACAGGGACACTGCCCGGTTGTGTAGGGATGGGGTCAGGAGGGCCAAGGCACAGCCGGAGCCGAACTCGGTAAAGGATGCAAGGAATAATAAGAAGGGCTTCTACAGGTATGGCTGCCAGAAAAGNCCCCTGCAGCGCCGCGTCCAGCTCTGGAGCCCCCAGCACAGACAGGACATGGACCTGCTGGAGCGGGGCCAGAGGAGGCCACGAAGAGATCAGGGGGTTGGAGCAGCTCTGCTGTGAAGACAGGCTGAGAGAGCTGGGGTTGTTCAGCCTGGAGAAGAGAAGGCTGCGGGGAGACCTTATTGCGGCCTTCCAGTACTTAAAGGGGGACAATCTCTTTAGCAAGGCCTGTTTTGACAGGACAAGGGGTGATGGTTTTAAACTAAAGGAGGGTAGGTTTAGACTGCATATAAGGAAAAAATTTTTACTATGAGGGTGGCGAGACCCTGGCCCAGGTTGCCCAGAGAGGTGGTCGATGCCCCATCCCTGGAGACATCCCAGGTCAGGTTGGACGGGGCTCTGAGCAACCTGGGCTAGTTGGGGATGTCCCTGCTCACTGCAGGGGGTTGGACTGGATGGGCTCTGAAGGTCCCTTTTCACCCAAACTGTTCTATGATTCTATAAATGGCTTAGCTGGAAAAAACCTGGGGGACCAGCTCATCAGCTCTGCTCTATAGTTTCTCTCCTACCTCCATTCCTGCATCTATCATTTGTTAACTTCTATATCACAGTTAATAGATCTTCCACCCATTTTCAGGAAAAGCTGCATTTCTGTGTAGGGTAACCCACCCAGAAGGTACCTTTTACAAAGCCTAGGCCCAATGAAAATATTCAATGAAATAAAATTCAAGTTCATAAGTTTTAAATAAATCTGCTGAACCTGCTATTCAAACTTTGCAGACTTGTTCTGGTGCTTGACCATCCAAAAGCAAATGCAGCTGGTCTCTTTGGAACTGAAAAGTGAGCAGCAAAATCAGGGACTATGTTCTGGAGAGTGACTGGAATAGCATCCTGAATGTTGTTAGGGCTTTACAAGACAAGTAATACGTGCTCGTGCACCTGTGCGTACTGATCTGTGGGGTCATCTGCAATGAACAGTTGGCATGCCAATGCTTTTCCTGAGGAAGGTGACTGTCAGGAGGCTAAGAGCCCTTCAACTTTTACAGCCCATGTACTTATTTTACTATAAAACAGTTACAGAGAAAATTTTGACAATGGAATTGCCCAAACTTTTTGATAAATAAAATAGCAAAAACCGTCTGATGGTGATCATATTAAGCGATTAAAAATATGCATAGGCTGGATTAACATGTTCGCCATATATACCACAAAGGGTGCTCATAGTTGTAAGCTGAATGAAATCAACAAGAGGAAATCAACTGGAGGTGGAATCGAAAGGGCTCCAGGTCAGCTCAGTCCCTTCTGGAATTACAGGAAGGATCTTTCTTAGGTAGGCTTTCACTGTCGAGATACCATTTATTCTGATACACGCTGTAGCTTCAGCACAATTTCACGGTTACAACAGAAGAGACAAGGAAGCGATGATATTCCTATTTATGAATAGACACCCACCCTGACAGATTTTTACAGAGACGTGCCAGGGAGATGGGACCTTGTTTCAAAGGAGCATTCAGGTTTCAAACCACCTTGTAATGTTGTTAAAAGCCTCTGCATTTGACCCTTCTCGATCCTGATCATGGAGCAAGGAAAAGGTGTCCTTTCCAAACACCTCTACAGAATCCAGCTGAAAGTACTCGTCAGTGAACATGTTGGGCCTTTTAGCTGGTGGAGGACACCTGGGACGCCGTGCCTCCTCGTCTGGCAGGAAGGAAAGCTGACGTGTTTCAATAGTTATCAACAGGCTTCCAAAGAAACTACCAAAAAAATTCCTTCCACAGTCACTGAGAATTTAAAGGACAATATTTAGTGTTACCATGTTCTAGAAGCTATCTGTGGGTTGACCTTCACCAAAAGAATGTGAAAATATAGGGCAATTGTCTACAGCAGTATTTGCCTTTTTCTTCAGTGAAACAAAACAGAAAGTCTCTTTCAGTATTTTCAAGTGCTCAGGCAGAGCAGACTTCCAATGAAAACCAGTTACCCTTGGAAAGGAGCTTCCCATTTTCTGGTCTCTACTCTCTCATGACCCAGCTTACAAGAAACAGAGCACCGAGCTTTGGAAACCAGCTGCGTGTCAGTAAAGGACTGAAAACAGAGACGCTCCCGCTGCCTGAAGCCTGTCAGACATTTGGTTCTTCTTTGGATGAAGGCATCACCGTCTGTGCTCGGAGAACAGCATAAAAACCGTAACATCTTGACCCTAGTGACAACCCTAACTTGGCAGGACGTTCCAGACAACCTGAATGCCCTCGGCGGCATCACTGTTTATTTTGATAGTGCTCCAGCACTAGTGCTCCAGCAAACTGGCAATGCCAGGTGGTAGCCAGCCCATCGTAGGCTGCTGAGAGGCATCACGGAAACGGCACTGGCTGAAGGGTCTAGCTAGCCTGTAACTTAAATGAAATATTCCTTAGGAAAAAATTTAAATCTCCCAAGTCACTTGATCGTTCAATAAATACTGTGATTGCCTACATGTGACTATGTAATTTATAAGTTTACGCCTGTTACATTAATTTGAATGAGGAGAGCTACAGCCAAGTTTCTGGGGACGGGAGAGGGACTAGAGATGCTGTGCAACACATCTTCATCAGTCACAAAGCCAGAACTGGAGGTTTCTGCCTCGCTTCTCACTCCTGCTGAGAGGGTCTTATACAGAAGTAACAGCCATGAATTACATTTACCATGAGAGAACATTTACAACAAGAGGACAGCCGAGCCTGCCTTCGCAATGTCTGAATGCAAAAGCTAGCTCAAAGCTGGCTACAGTGGATCGACACACTTACTTACATCCGCGAGCATATTCCTCCTCCTGTGGTCTCTCTCCGGAAACCCGAGATGCAATAGCTCTGACCTCCTTACAGGAGGAGGGCTGCCAAGTAAACAGGCCTGAGGATCCAGCCAGCCAACTGCTGTCTCTCTTGCACTTCTATTATCCCTCTCCGCTTCACACCCCACCCTTCCTAGCCTTGTTATTAATATATCTTCCAACCCCTCTGACAGTTAGTAAATGTGCATAGTCGCCTTTGCGACTGGAACCACTGGAGGTTAGGAGCACGGACCAAGGATACGGTCTGCACAGAGACTACGAAATGCTATTTCCCGGTGCTGTTGCCCATCGACTGGAACACCCCATAGCTAACAGCACAGAACAAAAACCAGGATGCAGCAAAGAATTACTTTTTGACCCAAGTAACACTTGAAGCACTAAGGTATGTTTGACAAACTAGAACAAAATGAGAACGTAGAGAAAGAAGTCATTCTGTAGGACCTGGCTACCATGCTGTAAGAGATTTGGATGTACGTCCAAGGCTTACTTGCTGGGGAGAAACAGGTCCCAGCCCAATCAACATAAATTCAACCTGTAGACAAGTAGGAGTGAACCACAGCCTCTGTCCAGGCTTTGCACCATTTTCCCTTCCCTGGATCCCTGTGAGCTCCCAGTTTCCTTCTCACAGGGAGGAGGATGCGACGCCCACCTGGGTCATACTGCAATGCTTAGCTGAGGCACAGCCAGAGCAAGATGCAGCTGTGGGAGGCTGAGCACGCTCACAGCTCTGGCAATCCAGGTGTGTCTGCGAGGGAGAGGACACAAAACCAGGGATTAATCTCAAGATATGCTGCTTTACGCCTAGACAAACCACCTCTGCGTTGGAGCTTTTTATTTTAGGGCAGAGAAGGGCTCCATCACTCTCGGCCAGGGAGGAGAAATTCAGTAAAGACAGACTGTGTACAAGCTGCCTCCTCCCTCCTCAGAGATGCAGGTCGGGGGAGGCTGCCTGATGACAACTTCCAGGGCAGGAAGAATGAGACTGAGCTGTTTTGGCTCTGCCTCCAAACTGCAGAGCAGCAGTGGGAAACCGCACCCAGGGAGACGCCTAGGGAGAAAAGGATGTTTTGTTGTGTAGGCTTTTGTTCTGGGCTTTGTTTATTAGCGATATTTCACAGCCAGGCAGAGAATGGAAGCAATTTAAAGGGCCAGCCTAGAAGAAATAACCAGCTGGTTTTGAATTAGGAAACAAACAAACAAACAACAAAAGCCAGATTCCGGGGGCAGGAGTGGGGAAAGATTTGTTAGCACACTTCATAAGGCAACAGCAGGCAACATAGCTGAAGCAACAGCTGGTTTCAGCAGCACACTAAGCTCCAGCACCACCCCATGAAGGAGGTGGTGCAGTCCAACTACACAGAGGCTCTCATTAAGAAGAGCCATAAGACGGCACTAACAGTTCCACAGCAATGCCGAGATGATCTATCTGCTCTCATACCGGCACTTGGTCTGGGTACCAGAGGTTCACGAGTCCTCTCTTGCTGAGCTAGCTCTGCTTTAACCAGAGATGCTTAATCAGCTCCATGAGGTCTGGACAAAGAACTGGCCTAGTAAAGAATTTGGTTTTGGACAGAGTGGTGGTCCCAGAGGAGGCTCATCAAAGACAGCTCCACAACAAGCATTTCCTTCAGATGTTGAAACCCAAGTCACAGCCAAGATCATGCAAAGTTTTGCCTCTCGATGGCCAAACTTAGTGCAGCACTGGAGCATGTTATAGGGACCATGTAGATTCTAGCTGTTATTTCTGTAATGAAAATAAAACCAGAATTACTAACAGAATGGACAACTTTAGCTTCAGTGAGATTACGTCAAGACAGTACTTAACTCTTGCATCGGGAATGCCAGCATTTCTCTGAATTCAGAAATCTTTGGAAAGTGAACTGAGAAACAGAGCAGAGCAGTTTGATATTAAATCCCCCACTTGAAAACACCCATGTTCAATATTGTTCTGCAAATCAGCACAAACTGCAAGTTTCAAGACAAAGTGGCCAGGGCACCCATCACTGATGAGAAGGAATGGCACTGCCCCAGCACATCTGCACATGAAGCCTCTGAAGCAACGATATCCTCTGCCCTCTCCGGTGGGAGAGTATCAGACTGCTGTATAACCTTTACTGTATTTCTCTTCGAGTCCATGATTTTTCCATCTCTCTTTACAAAGAGCACTCAGTTTTTTACACCGAGATACTGGGATGACAGGTGCCCCCAGCAAGGCCTTTGCGAAGGAGGGAGCATGCCGACAACACGCGTGTCTCTGCTTCAGCAGTATCACGCTTTCATTGGCGTAAACCTTGCAGGCACACGAGCTGACATGCACACGCAAAGCCCAGCGAGCACAAACCCGATGCCTGCAGCTGTTGTAGCACTGAGCACGGGACTCCATTTCAAAACTCCACGGTCATTCCCCCTCCAAAAGACGAAGCCCTCTTTGTGCACGTGCGTATCTTTGACTATGCAAAACAAGAAACATGGCTGAAAGCTATTTGAAAAATGATCCTTCCCCAGTAAGTGAGGAGAATGTCAGCAGTCATACAAGTAAAGCACAAGTTAGATAACGCACAGCATAATTCTACCAGGCCAACAAGATTTCTGGTTCAAGTAACCAAACACAGCTTGAGCCGCTGGTTCCCAAAGAGGAGGAAATATGTCTCATCCTCCCCAGAGGATACAAAAACATACATCATCCACTCATTAGCCTCTTGGCAGAAGATGTAAGAGCACCACATCCAAAACGGTCTCCTCACTCCTAAACTAACTAGTGGGTACTAGCCAGAGGAAGACGACAGGTAAAACTAAGCATACTGCCTGCATTTGCCCACACTGAAGTTTTAAATGGACACCAGCTGTTAATTCCTTTCTACATTCTTCACATTTTTTTTGGCCAACTCCCAACAAGACTAACAGAAACCTTTCCCCTTAAACTTTCATCTGATGCATAGATAAAATAGTCAGGCGTTTTTCAAGCAAGGAAAAGAAATATATATCATTATTGCCTTAATTTACATGCATGCCTGTAGGTCTTTAGTGCATCCCTGCCCTTTGAAATGGGTTAAAGGGCCTTAATGCCATCTAAATTAAGCCAATTTGTTATTCAGGGCATTTGAGACCAAACAATTTGAGATGCATCCTGGGAGGAAAAAGCATGCAGGCCAGAATTTAAAACCCTGGGAAATAAGATGATGGATGTGGAGCAAAAGTCCAGAAAAGCTGCCTCTTAAATAACTTGGGTCATTATCTTGGTTCTTTGATGTTTCAACTATGGTTAAGCCTTTTTTTTTTTTTAAATTAAGGTATTTCCTTACATGCTGCTCTATGCGAGAGAGAGATATTTATCATTTTCTATATGATATAATGATGATTCTTTCCAGGTTTCTCATGTCAGCTTGCTCAGAGTACCACCTCGTACGCTTCTGCACTTTCTGTGAAAAGGGCTGGCACCCCTGCAGTTACCCAAGGTGCCTGGGCTGCTTTAAAAGGACCACCACAATATTCTTCCCCAAAACTTCACAGCAGCACTCGGACTTAGGAACAGCAGGAGAAAAGTCTAGTAAATAACTTTGTAAAAAGCGACAGAGTCACACCAGATGAAAACAACAAGGTTTTACCAGAAACAACTCATCAGTCTCAGACACGACAATCTATTGCTGCCCACATGAGCCTGAAGGACTCTGCAAGGCCCTGGCTTCACGTTAGCCCCAGCATTGCTACCCGCAAGACGCTGCTCCCAGCGAGCACGGCTCCTCCAGCCAAGCAAGCTGCACCCAGGGCAGCCGAGCTGCAGCTGCGGTGACACAACACCCGGCCAGCTCTGCCCCAGCTGACCCCGGCAAGCCTGGACCTTGGCTACACAACCAGGGAAAGATGTCTTCCAGGTGTTGGGGCCAGGAGAAGGGCTCCCCAGCACCCTCTGCTCCCTGGGGCCATGCACGCTGGCGCACTGGCAAGAGCCCAGGGCAGAAGGTACTTTTCTCTGAGGTGCACATTAGCCACAGCTCTAAACTCTCTAAGTAAAACAGGCAAATAAACAAACCAATGACATTTGCTCTTCCAAAATATCTAACTATTGTTATTGGCACTTCGTTATAAACAGCTTCTGGCAACATGTAAATACGGCTTCATTTGCATACAGGGCTTTGCTAGCCTTTATGCCCAGGGAATGGAAATGGCTTTGCACTGACAGAAAAACATAATAATTTGGTCCAAGAGCTTGGGGGTTCTTTGCATTGACCTCACAGGCAAACCGCACTATTGTACAAAGTGTTTTCACACCAAGGTCCCAAACCCCACCTTGTGAAGCACTCGGGAAAAACACACAAGCAAAGACGCTGTATTTCTTCTGCGATTACGCAGTTTCAACTGGTTACCAGGTGCAAAGCCCAAAACCTGCCTACATATTCCAGAGAGTCACGACACGCAGCAGCAGAATCACAGACTCACAGAATGGAAGGGGTTGGAAGGGACCTCCGGAGATCATCTTGCCCACCCCCACCCCCCCTCAGCTCAAGAAAAACCAGTATAAAGTAATGATATGTAAAATATCTGATTATTATTTCATTCTGATTTCAGTTTTTTGTCTGGGAAATAGATCCTCAGTTGGCACGTACCCAGCCCAACAGCTGCATTGCTTTTCTACTTCCACAAACACTCTAAAAGTTAGCCAAAACCCTGTTTGTGCTGGCAAACACCCAAGACTTTATTATTATGTACTATTAGTTCATAGTGAGAAATGTGCACTGCAGGGGAAAAAAATCCAGAGAAGCTAAATAATTGGGTACAGATGTTGAAGATTTATGAAGCTCTATCCACTGGTCAGTATCTTACATATTGTTCCTATCACCTGTTTGCTTTCCGAGTTTTTAATAAGATAACTATGCATGCTATCCTTGAAGAACATTCTAGAATCCCTCCTTCAAAAGCCAGTAACTTTTGATCTCCACTCGTCTCCTCTCAATAACAATCTCTCTTCATAGTTCCACAAATGCCACTTTATATTCATTTCATATTTAAATAAGGTCTTGGCTGTTTTCTTCATTATCTGGCAACTTACGGATGCAATCAGACTATTTCATTCTTGCTTCATGACACAAAAGTAAACCTGACGCATCATGCCAAATCCCCAGTATTTAGAATTCACGATAAAATATCTCATCATCCCAAAGACACTGCTCTAAATACCTAATCATTTTCACCTTCTCCCCCTCCCTACTTGCTGGCAAACAACATCTGTTCAACGTCTTCAGGGACCGTTGCCTCCCCAGTGTTATACAGATGCCCAAACCTCACCCAGGCCAATACTCAGGTTAGGCTGCCTACAAAAGTAACCCAGTCCCCATCAGATATCTGAACCTTGCTTCATTAAATTTATTCTACAAAATATGTGGAATGTGCAAAGTATTGCAGCTGACAGCAAATACTATGAAAGAAAAAAACACAAGAAAATCACTGGCATTTTTCTAACTGATGTGGAATGGTTTTGCCATTTCAAATTACATCATGAGCGCTTTCTTTCCACCAGCATAAAATGGCAAAACAAGGTATGTTCACTTGGTTGTTCTTCCAAGAATTTACAGAAGAGGATAAATCACCGAAAAAGGCTGCATTTCTGCAAATCGATGCATGTGACTGCTGACATTGCCACTCCAGCACCACCAGGCAAGAAGTATCCAGGCTCCCTCCCCTCCTTGCCCAAAGAACACCATGACGTGGTTGGATAACCTGATATTTGCCTTCACCTTTCCCACAGGCTACAGCCACTGATAAACTTTTCCTGAAAAATTATTTCATCCTTTCCGATGATGAGGCTTACACAACATGGACTGTATGAAGGTCGTGACCTCATTACAGATTTAGACACTCAGTTCCCATCTGAAAAAAAAAGTAAATCTGGTAAAACTGAAGTGTTGGAAAAAGGTCTACAGAGATTAACTTTTTCCTACAGCTCTGAAATAGACTTTGTCAATCACAATTGTACTTTTGGTTCAGAAAAAGTAAAAAAAAATAAATCCAGATTTACACAATAAATGTGTAAATGACTACAGGGTTTCCCCCTGTTCACCAGCTGGCTGGTGTGACAGATACCCTGTGCCATGTAGAGTCACCCCGTCTCTATACTAAACGTGGGTAAAGAGACACTGAAGACAGCACACTGGTGGGCTCTGTTCAACTTCCCGTTCTGCCCCAGGGAACTGAGATGGCAAAAAGAAAGTTAAGGAATGGCAAGTACAGGAAAGTTCCATTTTACATCATGAAATGTTCTTCCATGGGTGGCAAGCCAACGTTTCTCATGTCAGAAAACGACTACCCATTCTCTCCACTTTCTTTGTGGATAAATGAAGTGAGGAAACACTTCCACTACATACCGACTCCATTCCTTGAACAGTTTTTGACTGCCTTCTACTGTTTCCAACAGATTGACTGATGGCCTGAAATCCTCAGCCAGTTGCATTTCATTTGTTTCTTTCAGGTGTGTAAGAAATTTGATGTTGCTTTCCTACATGGCTCAGGAACTGTGGAGAAACTGTGCTCCTTCCCTGCACAGACCGCCCAAACTTGCTCTAAATTCCTACCTGAAGTGCAAAAGCAGAATTACATTAATTTATCCAGGAGGAAGGGGTTTGTTTCGTTGGTTTTGGGTTTGCTTTTATCATCAGATTTGAATCTGACCAACTGCCTCCAAGGACAGAAATGCTGCTAGCTAGTAGTATTGCTTCACTATAGCTCTGGTTTCTTGATTCATGCTCCCTGCATTCAGGGCTTGCCAAGGAAAACCTCCACCTTTTCCCTGAAATACAGAAGACCTTAGTGCCTTTAATTGTCTTGGGTTATGGAAATAAATGAAGCAATTCCCATTCAGGAAGAAACAAACTGAAAGAGACATCCTTCACATGCCATCCATCACTTGCCTTGGCTACTGAACAGATTGGTCCTTATGACAGTATTATTTTATTTCATGTACCTGCAATAAGAATAAAAAACATTACAGAAGAAGAATAATGTACAGCCAGTTTGTGGGCTGTACAGAGCGCTCAGCCACAAGAAACCAATTTCTGTTCCTTGACTGCCTCAAGACAGATGTGATCAACTGAAGAAAGAAAGAATCCCAGACTATTTCTTGTTGCTTGGTGCAACAGCTCACGGCCTATCCAGAACAAGACAATCGTCATACCATTTTCTTGAATTAATGTTGAGAAACAAAACAAGTATCAGCCTGGGTAGTAAACGTTAACCTTGAGGAAGGGTTATATCCCAAAGATACCAGCAAGGAGATGCAAAATCTGGCTGGTTTGAGACAGAAATAAAAGTGCGATGAGTGGAAATCAAATGCTTCCAGAGTACAGCTCACTGTACTCAAGCTGAGCTGTTACATCCATGTTTAAAATAGCTATACCTACCTGAAATAACCCTGGTAGTAACTCACACAAGACATCCGAGTATCGAATTTGACACTGCAAATGCAATTTTATGAATTATCCTGTAAAAGAGCAGTATTGCCTCTCACATAATCAAAACCAAAAAAATCAAGACCCATACTCTGGAATTGTTTAGAAAATAACAATGGCAGGTGTTTTTCATTTTCCTCTGCATCTTTTAAGTATGACAGGGTGATACAGTCATGAAGGAATGCTTGCAGACAAATGGGAGAACCTTATTTATATTTTTAAAGTAAAAGCTAAGATTCTGACATATTTAAGATTTACACCTGCAGATTTACAGTAAAAACAAACAAACAAACAAAAAGCATACAGCCCTGAAGCACTTTAGAAAGTTCTAATCCTGATCTTTTTCCACCTAATGACTGTTTACCACACCAGCCTTTTAAATGTTTGGCAGCTCTCCAGATCTTTTTGCTTTTTCTTTCTCCTACAGATCACTCTAGACAGCCATCTTAGGTGAAGAAAAACCTCCAGAGGAGAACGCTCTCTGCGGTCTTTTCAGGCTCTAAAAGCTTTGTTTCCAGAGGGAAATCCTGAGCATTGTTTCACTTTCAAGGCAAAAATAGAATCTTAAAGCTTTAAAAGCATTGCCAAATAAGAGTACAGAGAAGGGTGGGGAAAGACCCACAGTAAAGTTCTTTTTTGACGGATTTAAAAACTGCCATTGGTTTTACAGTTTTAAAGGCAGTGGGACTAGTTCTATTACTCCTACTAGGAACAGATTTTAACACATTGTACGGATCTACCCCATCACTTGTTTCAAATGACATTCACTGTCATTTGGCATTTCTTTTAAATGGAACAATTATTTGTGATCAAATGATGTTACTCTCCCTGCTACCCAACCAGCTGTGCTTTCACGTGACCCTTGTAGCTTGCGTGCATCTGGAGAAAGCCCAACTCTCCTCATTACCAAAAATGCAGCGTAACAGTTCGTTAGTGAAAGTGCAACACTACTGTAGGCTTCCAGAGACCTCACAAGTTGCGCTGGCATTGCTGCTTGTACCGTTCCCAGATGTCTGCTGGAGCCCTGACTACCATTTTCTCAGAGGCCCTCTGCCCACGATGCAGCATGCACGAGTCCGCTACCACCTGTAAAATCGAGAAGCAGCACATAAAAGTGCAAGGTGTGTTTTAACTGAAAAGACCAGGTCGGTCCTGCAACCCTTCGTGACAGGAAGAATGGGAACTGGCTTAAGAGGGACAGACAGACACAGCACCAGATGCTCAGGGGCACCTGCAGCTCCCAGAGAAAAACTCAAGTACAGAATGACTTTCACATGGCCGGCCTGAAAATGTAGTGCACGTAAAGTCTTAGACAATTTATGCATTTTCTTACTGATTTGGAACTTGAAACCGTATTAAAAAGCAGTGCGATTTATCCTTCCCTGGCACATCGAAAATGTCTGCATGCAGTAAGCACAGAAATACAGGGTGATGCAGCAACAGGGCAACCGTTACTCACGTGAGGTGCAGTGTGCTCAATACGCTGCAGTCCCAAACAAAACAGCAAACCCCTCTCATTAACAGCACGTCACCTAAACCGCCGACAGACAGGAATGAACAGGACATGCTCCGAGATCCTCAAGTGGGCAAAATCCCTCCTCCCAACACATGTGTTAAAGCTCTCTTTCTCCGGGTATCACAGAGAAAGAGAGATCTAAACTCACAGATTTGAGTGAGGATGGTAGCAGTTACAGGAATAAAGCAAGAACATGACCAACCCAATGCACTGCAATCAATATTTGAAATGAAATCAGTCAAGCCCATATTCAAATCAGGTCAACAGTAATTAAAGCATCCTTATCTGGAATAGTAAAACCAGAACATGTCTGGATTGGTAAATTTCTTGAAGTGAATATATTAATGGGAGTGTTTGGAAATGCACCATGCGCTACTAAGAGGCTTTAACATAAACCTCAGGATTACGCTATGTTAGCTTTTCGATTATTATACTCTCCATTAAAAACCATGCACTGTGAAGACAGCGAGAGGTTAAAACAGACCTACAATCATTGCTTAGCCCTTTCTTCTCCTAAGGATCCTGCTGTTAGCTTCTATTTGTGCAACACTTGGTATTGCAGCCGGACAGAACGAGGCACTGAAGGTGCAATTTTATATAAAACACTTCTATTAGCGATGACATCAATTACAACACAACACACAGAAAGAGGCCTCATAATTTCAAGTGACAGCAAAATTGTCCCCTCTTATTTCTAGAATGATCTGCTTGGTTGACTCCATCTTAACACGCTGCCTCACCACACAATGATTCAGCCATTTTAATTCCTGAATGACTAGAGTTTGCTTTCCCTTCGGCGTGGCACCGTCAGGCTCAGCTGTCTTGAGAGCAGGGATCTTTCCGCATAAAGCGCATGCAGGTGAAGGTTAAAAAACATATTAAGTGATGCTAGGGGAAGGTGATGAGAGGTAGAGTGCGGTAATGGGACTGAATATGTAAAAAGACAGAATTTTTAGATTATCCCTGGCTTCTTTTTCCAAACAGGCATCTCAGGAAAAACTCTGCAATCTGGTTCTCTTGAGAGGGTAATGATGAACGCAGGCTGTATCCATGCTGCCTTTAGTAATAGCCCCGGAGAGAAAACTCAAGTTCCCAAGCCGTAGGAATGAGCTGGCACACACCAAAACGGAGGCTGGGTGTGCAGACACTTGTAGGCAATGCAGACGTGGTGCAGGAGCAGCAGAGCTGGGGTGCAAAGCTGATGCTTTGCCAACACAACTTGCGAGTCACGTAGATGCATGAGTCATGCTCCCACCCCGAGCTCCTGAGCATCCCTCCTGCAGGCTACCCTGCACTGCTCAAGGGCCGGGGCCGCAACCCACTGCGGCGGCAGGAGCAGCCTGCCAGTGCGGGGAGGTTCGGCTCTCTCCTGGAGGGCCCTCAGCAGGCACAGGATTTCTGAATCCTGAAAATTTCACTATTTTCTGCCTAAACGCCAGTCACATCTATGGGCAGAAGATGGAGGCAGACGCAAATCAGCAGACAATGCCACAGTGCGGTATTTATGCAACAACATGTTAATGCCCACAGCACAGAGCCAGCATTGCATGGATTGGAGCTTCCTTCGCTCAAACAGGAGCTGCCAGTAGAGCGACAGTCACATTAGCATCCTTTGTAATCCACAGGGATGTACGGCACTGCATCAGTTTGGTTTCAGAAAAACGTCAAAAGAAAAGGTTACCTGCAAAACTCAGGGTTTATTTTTGTCATACCGCAATACTATCACTTGCACTCCTCCAGCACTCAGAAGGTACAGCTTACAGCTCACACAGACTGGCAAAATGAAATCAGTAAGTTCTTTCAAATATTCATTTCTGACATTCCACAAAACTAATGCAAGTTCCAGGCAAACAGAATGGAGCCTTTTCAGGATAGCAGTGGATCAACAGAAAACAAGCTCTAGGCAATAGATGAATCTACACTACTCATTTTGGTGCTTGTTACCCTGCAAGTACCTGAAGTACAGTCCCTTCATTCAGATATTTCACAGTAATACTGTACTCAGTAACTGCAGAAAAGGTGCTGTAGCTGTAAAAACACTCTGGCCAACCATGACAAAAAGGTATTTGTGCTGACTACCACATTCTCGTTTACCAAACACGTTTTTCATGCTACTTTTATAACATGTTTATTACCTGAGTCACAAACGTCAAGAGAAAAATACTCACAGACCAGAAATTTTAATTTAATCTACCCAGAACAGACTGTAGAAGGACAGACCCAAACAAGCCATATTTGACACAGATAGATTAGACAGATGGTACAGTATGGTATAAAGGGGATTTATGCTCGCTTGACTTTGACGTGGCTGAATCGCTTATGAATTGCAGACACAGAAGAGTTATGCTGGATATTTTACAAAGATTTAATGCCTATTAAAACTTCATACCGTTCAAAATTATCATACGTTCTGTACAACAAAACAGAGATTGTTTTGCAACTTAATTCTGCTGCACACTTTTCAGAGCCTATCGTGATGTACTTCAATATCAAATGGATATGAGCAACACTTCGTATTTAACTTGTGCTATACCGTTCCTGAATCTTTTTGCAACCTGTGAGTTTATGCAAGAGCAGGGAAACTAACTGGAAGAGTAATAGAAATCCTGATTTAAAATAAAACCTCTGAATTCCTGAAGGCTGCTGAAAGCCTCCAACTTCAAAAACAAAGGCACTCAGCACAAGAGCCCCCTGTATTCATCTGTTACTTCACCAGGGACTGCTATCAGATTCTCTCAGGACCCTGGCGCAGCACAAGATTAAAAGATGTTATTGCAGGGAATACAGGAGGGGGTGAAACTCGGAATCACTATCACATTTCTGGGGACTATCCAACCCTGAGTTAACACGGGGAGCCTGTACATACGGCAGTAACAGAAACATTGAGCACAGATGCTGATTTAAAACAGGCCATTCCCCTGAAGCTTATTATACCTTAGAATAAGCATTTCTGGCACCTACTGTAAACATCACAGGTCACATTCAGCATCGGTGCAACTCTCTGGCCGTGAGCATACTCATACCGGGGTGGATTTGTTGTATTAAGAGAGCTGTAGTGTCAAACGACAGCACTAGATAGAACAAAGCAAGGCATTTCTCCAAACCGCCCATAACCAGAACAAACAAGCGTACGGGTGTGCGTTACAGAGCAGGAGGGGAACCCAGAGAGCAGGAAATTACAGAGAGCCTCAGACGTTCTCTACAAACCAATGGCTGCCAGCTATCGCCTTACCTCTGAGACGTACCCAGCTGGATACCGGGACCATCATTTCACAGGACAAAAATTACTGTTTACTCACAGCCTCCTCCCAACGCCAAAGGAGGAAACAATGGTACCATCTCCCACTCCAGACAGCATAAGGGCAGGGTCTAAGCTCTTGAATACAGGTATCAGTCAGGAGTGACTCAACCGCAGGCAAGTTATTAGCTAAAAAAGAACAGTCATCATCAATTGTCCAAAACAAGTCAGTTGTTCAGAGGAATAAACAAACAAACAAGGTAACAGACCGTGGATTTGTAGAAATGGATACTCACATTTTCCTTTTACCTCTCTGTTAGTGTAAAACCTTTCTCTACTGACTTTTGCCACCGAGTGCTAGAAACGCTCTACGTCCAGTTTGTTCCTGCCAACAGAAGGCACAACTGCTGGATACCGAGTGTCCCCCTCGACACGCACACTCTGAACTGGTGAGAGTACACAGAACAGCAGCTGGGGAGAGGCAGCGGTAGCTGCACAGCCACTGCACAGAGAGCACAAGAGCAGAAACAACAACTTAATTAACCACTCCAACTGATGAGTTAAAAATTAGCCTCATCATCCCCCCTTTCACAACAGAACTAGCAGAAAGTATCAAAAGTAATACTTTTACCCGCCAAAGCAACAACTTCTGTAAGTCTCTATGTCTCTATGCACCTCATTTGAGACAAAACCAGACAGCACCAAGATTCAAAACCTGCAGCATAGTGCTAGAGGCTTAATTTTTACAGGTGTTAGACACCGACGACTCCCATCAAAATGAACTGGGTCTCTGATGCTCCAAGCCCAAGGCAAAACTGTCATATCTCTCTGTTCATTAACCTGAACAGTACAGTTTAGAGCAGCTGCGTCTCTACCACAGGGTTTTCAGGACCCCTCACCCTGCCGAGGCTTTCTGAAGGCTCACAGGGTCAGAGCAGGCGGAAGGGGGTTGTTTTCTTCTCTGCAAGTCCAGGTTAACACCCACAAAGATTTTAACAAATAAAAAAACTACACCCATCAGTATTTTTCATTTTCTGCAAGTTAGATGGGAAAGCAGACACTCTTGAAGCCAGACCACAAAATACAGCTGGGAGAAGAGGAGCTCTAAGAGGATCAGGTGGCCCCAGGGCTATGCAGGAATTCTCTAGTCCCATGAATGCTGCTAGGGCTTTTTTTCTTGCCCCCCATCCCATTTAGGGCTTTTCCCCCGGATCACAGGGCACCTGAGGGCAGGAGAGCCCAGGCTGCGCAACGCATCCAGCACCCCAAACGGGGAGCAAGCGCAGGGCAGCGCTGCTCTGGGCAGAGCTCAAGGGCTGGCTGCTGCACCCCTCGCTGCTCTGTGCCGTACTGCTCCCCAGCACAGAGAGAGAGGGGCAGCTATCGTGGCTGTGTGCTGGGAACTCGACTTCCCACCATAACCCTAATTTCCTGATTGACTAATGAAGACACGGACGAATTTGCCTTCAGACACCCGTGCAAAGGTAAGGAGAAAAGAGGTTCTGAATCAGCAAAACCAAGGGACATTTTAGAAGCTCTGTAGGAATTACAGCTCGGGATTGCCTGCTCCTCAGGCAAATTTTCTTTCATGAAGACTAGAACAGCTCCTTCTCCTTCCTCCTACTTGAATCTGCTATTAATTTAATCAAAGGTGGTTTATGACCAAGTTGAGGACAAGGGATCTGCAATTTAACCCTACCAAGAACAGCCAGCCATAGGTCTAAACAACAGAAAAAAAGTATCAGCACTCTTATTCACATAATTTTCAATTTTGCTCACCTTTACAAAGCTGGCCTTGATTTTAAGCTATTTGAAAAAAGTCAAATTTGTTGCAGTCATAAAAATTACATTATTTAGTGTAAAGGCCATTGTTTCCACCCTTAAAGTACATCTCCGTTAGCCTGGCAAGTATCAGCCTGCCTTAGTGGTTAGGCTGCACCAAGTAAGCTGTATTTTACCTATACTTGTAAGTTTAGGGAACAAGTGAGGCTGTTTTAGAATGGCAAAATGCCCTAGCAACGTGACCTTCAATGAGCATTTCAAGGCAATCAGGTAGACTGCAGTACGAAAAAATGGGGAGACAGAAAAACAGCTTAGAAGCCAGGACAGTCAAAGAGGGCTGGAGCCCGGGGCAAGGCCTTGTTTCAAACACAGCAGTTTTTCCAAGACAGGCAATGGACCTGTTCGTAAGTCTTTGCAGAGCAAGTCTAAGATTTATGCGGTGTCCTTTGGTAGCAGAGCAAACACACTTGCCCAATCGTTTATTGAGACGGCTTTTCTCACTATGATTGAATCACTGCTCAGGAAAAAATAAATGGGAAATGATCCTAAAAAAAGCCTCCCAAGATCTGACTCGTGTTGCTAAATAATTAGTGTTTGTCAATGAAAGATGAGCACTGAAGCCAAGGTCCCTTGAGCTATTTCAGATACTTATACTTTCATATACACCCAAAGTCATTTAAAAAAAATTCAAGACGCTGCTGCAGCAGCACCTTGGGCGAATACTGGCAGGTTCACAAGGACCACCACTTGCTCGTAGAGACCGTGTGCCACCACACATTTTTTCAAACAACATTTAGAAATGAAAGTGTAACTGAATAAAAGTGAGTTAGACAAAAGGTGCTGGGGATGTCAAACGGAGCATGGCGAAGCTGGCACGTGACAGGAGGCATTAGGATCTATCACTGACAGAATGGGGAAGTGCCATTCAGGGCAATGCTCAGCCTGCAAACGCGTACTATCCAGAGCTGACACTGTTCAGCCATCTTCTTTTCCCATGATAACTAAAAACGTATCACAGAGGAGAAAAAAATTAACTTAGTCAGGAGGCCAGCCCTGTGGTTGCAGCCTATGGGCATGTTTTGCCCAGGTAACAATGCCAGTGTCCAGAATTTAATCTCTTCAGTACGTTACTGAATTAAAACAATGCACTCAACTGCTTGCCCAAGAAAGCGCCTCCATGGCATTAAAAGCACGTCAACATCTTTGTATTTAAAGTGGTTAACAGGACTCAAGTAAAGACCTTACGAGGGGATACCCGTGGTCTGCAGGTCGGTTCTTTGCACAACATACTGCATACAAACCACTGACAGACATTTCACGCATGTTAGTGGTACCTGCCGAAGACAAGCTACTAAATTTTGCCTTGATTGCTAAAGGATGGGTAACTAATAACAAATGCATTTCTGCATATATTCAAGCCAAGAAAGGTACCTTTAGCATGAAAGCAGCACAAGTATTAGATCTGAGGGATCTAATACAAATAGACATGCTTAAATAATACCGGCTCCACTTACATCAACAGATAATTTGGTCAAGGAAAAAATTATTGGCTAATTTAGAGACCCTGAACAGCAACCAGAGGCTGTTGTAAACCAGGACCGAATTGTGTGGGCTAGGTGTATGAGCAGCCACGGCATCCCCTCCTCTCTTAATAACATGGTTTTTTCCTGGTGTTTCATCTATTAAGTTTGATCGTGCCCCTTTCGGTTTACACGCTTTGGCCTTTATTTTGGTTAGAGAGCAAGTTTGGTGAGCGTAAAGCTGTGCCCAGAGAAGCATGGCTTGGTGCCAGGGTAGGTGGGAGAACACGGAGAGACATTCCCTTTCTTGGAGCACCTCCTGAAGGTGGGAACTCCAAAGCTGGCTGCCAGGGCACGGAGGGAGAGAGTTAGCAGCACTGAAGTACTGTGATTCTCCTGCGATGCGGCCAGACAGACTGACGACACAGAGATTTACCGGGCTTCTTCGCTTACCACCAGCAGTCAATCTGACAGCACGTGTCACCCAATCCAAAATGGCATTTCTCCTGGGGTAAATCCAGGACAAGCCCAGTGCCACGTATAATAGTGTCAGAGACCAAAACCATTCCAGTTTTGCCGTGCTGGGATCCACCCTGCCCGAGCGTGAGCAATCTCCAGCCAGAGAGCACCCACCTCTATGCCCCAGCAGCATGAAGCAGCAGGGCAGGGGCGTTTGGCTCTCACAGGAGAGCCGCGCCAGGCCGTGGTGCTGGGACAAGCCCCAGCACTCTGGGGCCTGACACCCAGCCTTGCTGCGACAGGCTGGCCCTTCTCTGCCTCCGATTCCCTGTTCCAGAAGAGGGCTGGCAAAGCCCTTTGTGAAACACAGCTGAGAAATGCACAGCAAGTGCTCAGACCTGCCATCACACAGGAAATATCCCACTCCAGCCTTCTTTTCTAAGAGGACTGCAGCTTATAATGGCTGACCATCAGAGTGGTTTCCAGCAAAAAGCAACCGGTTCAACCGAAGTTGATGAATGAAATGTTAGTGCCCATCTCCTCCCTACCCATAGAAGCCAAGCTAGAAAACAAAACAGAAAAAAGGATCTCTCTTCACTTTGAACTTCAAAGGCAATTAGAACCGTACTCCCATCACTCACCTGGACCAACAGGATTATATGGACAAATTAGATTTTCTTTTACAGCAGATGACAATTCAACCACTCATTTTGCCCAAATGGTGTTTGTTGAAAGCTGTTCTAGACCTCGTTTCCATGATAAAAGGTGTGCATTGTTTGGTTCCCTTCCTCCCTCATAGTATCATTAAGATGACATTCAAGCCACATGACAAGTCCATTTCCCCCCCCATTAAATACACCGTGGTCATTTCTGTTTGCTTGGCCTCTGTTTCACCCTAAAAGAAATTCTCTTTTCCAATACATCTTTTGTTGATGGCAAGTTTAAGGGAAAAGATTTTGCTGAAATGGTGTTTTATTATTAAATTTTACATCAGTTAACATGCAACAACATTGGGGAAAAGAAATAAACACCTGCTTTTCATTTGCACGTTCTTATAGCATGTAGGCTAGGGACATCAGCACTGAGTGCACACATCTGATCTTGCCAGGCCCTTGATCTTCCCACCAAGCTCAACCATTTAGACTGCACCCACCCTTGTAAGTGGCCTCCCAAAAGGCAGTTAGTGGCTTGCTACGGTTTTCAGTCCTCCTGCCATAAACATACAGGGTTGAAGCCACAGCCTCCACAGTGGAGGCAGGTCTTTCTTACACCCCCGGCCAACTGGCAGGGTGCTGCCTGCTACCCAGGTCGCTCTTATGCATCCATATGCATCAAAGCCAGGATCAGAGCCTCATCCTGATGAAGTTCTGTGAATGTTGTTTTCTATTTTAAATTCATATTTTTACTTTTGCATTCCTTCTGGTCCATTATTTCCTCCATTTGATTTTAGATACTCCTCACTTTCTTTTGATCCGTTTCCTACTTCTTCCTTTCTCCCACCCACTTGCACTCTTTGTTCAGCAATAACAACAGATTAGAGTTGAAGAAACCGGGGGTGAAGAAGCCTCGGTTCAACGCCTACATAGCTCCAGCCTTGAGAGCAAACCTTTGACACCCTGAATATTTAACTTCTCTGGTACAACTAATGAAAGAATTTCTCTATTCACAGCCATTTCAAATGCTGTGGAGAAGGCTTAGTATTTGGCTATTGGAATTGTAGTAGCAATTGCAAGAGGAATGGCCTATTTTGAGCAATGTACTGACTTTATGGATGGCTTACAATTGTGGCACTGTAATACAGCGAGAGGCAATCAGAGACTGTGACACGGTTGTTTCTGTGCCTAAGGCTTGCACTTGCCACGCCATTTTGGGTTCTGCACGGAAACAGAGTTGTGGAAATTTATCGTAGTCTCCAACAGAAACTACCATGCAGCAAAAGCATTGAATTAGTAATTATGACAGCTTCGCAACACATCCAGCTGCTGAAACCAACCAGGTGTTACCTCAGGCTACAGCTAAAAACAGGGCTAGGAGGTAAGCATACACTGCAGCGAGACTAACTGGGACAATGGCTCCTTTCTTCCTCATCCCTCAACAGTCCTTGAAATTAAAAATAATAATAAAAAAAACCAAACACACAAATAAAAACCAAACCCAAAGCAAAACCAAAAACCAAAGCCAACCCAAGCCCCACAGCTAAAATTAACTATAGGCTTGTATAAAAATCCCCTCCCTCAGCTGCATTTATTCTGGGTTTTTGTTTGGTATCTTTTTGCTATGATACTCAAATTACAAAGTCTCCCCCCGCTTTCTGCTGACTCCACAGCTAGCCTATAGCCTTCATTCTGAAACCAGTAACCCAGGAAGAAGCCCAGAAAGTTTTGTTTGTTTGGGGTTTTCCCCCCTAAAAACGCAACTTTTAAACAACATACTGTCAAGCACAATGCTAACGCTAACTATGCTATTGACCATTCAAATCAATCCCACTCTGTTCCCTGGAGCTTCCCGTGAGGCTAGCTGGCATGGCTATCAGACTGCCAACATCAGGAACCCTTGTTCAGGCCAGAGTGAAATAACTCGGTACCGACAGACCAAGGATAATTCCTCATTGTCAAAGAGACCCAGGTCCACTAGCAACAAATCAACATCAAAACGTGCCAAGTGCCAGTCATCCAAATACAAAGGCCGCATCCCTTTCCCCAGCATGTCACTCTTTCTGGAAACTGGCTCATCGAGTCCTTATATGGGGAACCCAAACCCCAGGCAAGACTCACTTGGTCGTTCTACTGATAAAGTATCAGCGCCACAGAAGTAGGAACAAGCTGCTACCATAATTATTTCACAGTATTATTATTAAGAAGAAAATAGGCTGCAACAAGTTTGGGCACTAGGTCATTAGGTTTTAACCTCTAAGATCACATCTTTTGAAAGCAGCACTAACAGCAGAGCATTTTTCAGATGTAAAAATTAACTTGAACAGAATCCTGGCAAGCAGAGGCTCAGACACTTTCTTCCGCTGAAACCCCACATTTGTGAGGCTCCAAATACCTGAAGAAATAACTGTGACACTGCTCAAAAGCACTGGAGCCTCTCAAACGCGCCATAACCGCCTGATTCAGAAACCACCACCCCAGGGAACAGGGTGCTCTCTCTGGCCAGTCACATCATGTCTCCAAGACAGCTCACTGACTTCTCAGAGGGGTAGCAAAGGGATTTCTAAGTGATTCTGGGGGACACATTCCTAAGCAATACTCAAGGACCATGTGTCAGCACAAAAAACGTTATCATTTAGAAGCAAAAAACAGTAGCCATCTAGCCTCTGATTTCTGATACACTCTAAAGCCTTGACTTAAAAATTGTATTCCGCCCTGATACACTAAAGCGAATACTGCAATTTTTGCCTGGCACTTAACGTCTGAAAGCCAGCAGATCTGGAAGTGCTAAAACCGTGCTCACTGCAGTTTCAGCACCCACCGATCTTCCACTTGGCATTTCCCAAAAGTGAACTGTGTCCTTTGGGTTGGATGCAGAAGAGTTCCGGCACTCTGAAGGGAAATTCCTGCATTTTCCAGGCAGTAGTTAATGCAAGTCAAAACCAGAATGGACAGATTTTTAAAAGGAACAAGAATGTATTGCTCCTGATGACAACAAAAATGGGAAGCTTTCTTTAATTTTAACAACATAATCAAAGAAGGAAACTATGCACAAAGCATTCCAGCCTGCTGCTCGACGCTGAGGCCAATTCAGAGACAAAGAAATTAAGTGGTGTATTTCACCAAAGGTAAATATTTTTCGCTATACAGGTAACTGAAGTACTTTTTCTTTCAGGAAAACAAGATTATCATTTAGAACACTGGAACAAAACAAATGAGTTTGCCATTTGCAAGAGCAATTCAACCAAAATCTTTAGCAGCACTCATTGGGACCACGCTCCATATTCAAAAAAAATGCGACTGGAGAGCTGCAAACACCCCAGCCTCAGCCCACTGCCGCACCACTGCCCGCACCTTGACACAAACATCTCGCTGCTCCAGAAGGCAGCTCCCCCAAAATTAGAAAGGTTGGGATCTCAGCATAGTAACACAGAGCACAGACAAAACACGCTGTGAGGTCAAGCGTGCGGGTCTGCCTTTTGCACCCTCAGGAGCTCCGAGACCCTAATCTCACACAACAAAGAGTGAGTTCACGCTGGGATCGTGCTCCTCACCTCCCTCGCCAGGTCCGGAGCTCCTTTGCCAAACCAGGCCCATGGACACGAGGTTCGGACGGAAACATAACTAGACCTACAATCTAATACCGACACACACTCCCTCCAGACCTATCAAGTTTATACCGCAAACACTTCTGACCAGTGTGTGAACTACTGCGAGGCACAAAGCAAATTCAAAATTGGATTTGTTGTTACAGTAACATTTGCATAATAGTTAATTATATGTATTATAAGCATAGTCTCAGGACAGTTAGCCCAAGGTGAATCACCCATCTCTTTAATCCTTTAATAACATGCTTGGAATGCAATTTGGAAATTCCCCTCCGATAAAGTAGTCATGCTGCCTGCATAGCGACCATTTCTCAACATCCATTACCATCAAGCGTTTCACTCTTAAAATGACAACATTTTGATCAATCCACAAAACAGAACATTAAAAATACACACAAAGTTATCTTTGCCCTTGTTTCATAGATTTGCATGCCCTCCTATCTCTCTTTAGAGCATCAAGCCATATTACGACAAGCTAGTAAATATCAGAAAGGAGATAGATGTATATCAAAATACACAAAACTTTTAAGGGTAAGACTGCTACAGGCGCCAACCTAATCAAGTTTGCCAAAAATTAATTTCAGGCCCAAAGCTCTTCCATGACTCCTTGGCGTCCTGTCGCAGCTTATGACAACCAGGAGTTCAAAATGAAAACAGCTGTACTACCGTTAAAGGCACCCTGGAACGATGCGGAGGCACCGCCCTGCAAATTGCCCTTAAGGTGACACGTAGGTTCATCGCCCCATGCTAGGAATCTGAGGAACTTTATGACTCTTTGAACTCTCACAGCAAGCTGAGCCACTGCGACCCCAAGTGATTCACGTTATTGTCTGCTAGTCAGCAACAGCTGTAGAAACATCTCTAAAATGGTTGGCATGCCCTCCGCCAACTCAGTGCTCCACCTATCACTGGTATGTCCATGTGGTCCTCACCTGTCAGCTCTGCTTCAGCAAACAGATCACGGTGCTTCTTTTCCACTTGTTTAGAAGATCCTAGTTAAAGCAATCCAACTTCTGGGTTACCTCAGCCTATCAGCAATAAATATCTCAAGCATCTCTAGATCCTGCTATACCCCTGCAGCGTATCTAAATGCTGATCTTTGTTACGCGCACTCAGGCAGCATAATCTCCCTCAGGATTTACTACCCGATTAGGATTACTTAGACTAAAAACACAGATAAAGTAAGAGCTATGTGCTCCCTATCACTCACACCTGCCCACAAAGAGGGTATCATCATCCTCAACTCCTAGACTTATTTGCTGACTCTTTAGTATCTTTTCACAGTTTTTACAATCCTTATGTTTCTAACGTGGTTCAGAAGCATAACTGAGCAATATAAAATTGTCTCAGCTATATCCTTCTGCATACTTTTATAGGAAGATGACTTAAAACCTCAAACCACAGAGTGTGATGATGTAAATCAGCACAGCTTCACATGCGGGGATGTAGCTATGTAACTCGCACAACTGGGGATTCAGATCCTTCGTTCTTGAGCATCGCAGAGAAAAGAAGAATCATGATATTGCAATGAGCATAAGCATAGAAGGTCCTTCTTTTCTTACTAAACTAAGTCAAGAATGCAGTTGAGAGCTTCATTCCTGATCTGGCAGATAGTATACATCGTTACTACACTACGGTTACCTTCAATACTTATCTGGGAAAAATATCTTTAATTCTTTGTGGTGTATGTTTAACTCAAAGTCATCTTATTGTTGTTTGTCTAACATACAGTGGGAATAGATCTCTTAAAAAAACCTTCTTCCCCATCTTTCAGCTCCTCAGGGCAGTTCAATGTATTATTAGCCATTTTTTACATCTTTTACATAAACTGCAATTTCTGGAAATTTTTATGCCTCCTAATACACAGAGATAACCTGAAGGCGTTCAAGACTGAAAAAGACCAAGCTCAGTGAAACTCGATTGCATTGCATTTTTTTACTTTACCTCTATCTACCTTTTACCTGAGTTTTATGCAAGCACCACTCCTTGGAGCCAGATCCTGACCAGCAATAAAGCTACTTTACGCACTCCAGCGATGAAAAGCTGCAAAGCTGGCTTAATGGGCCAGCTGGGGTCAGGGAATCCCCCTGCGGTGCAGAGCGGGAGTATCTGGTATGCCACATCCTCTCCCAAAACAAACTTTGGAGCAAAACCACTGTGCCTCACTTTATCCTGAGTCGGTGCAGCAGCCTTCCTTTCCCAAGGTATTGGAAACCAGCATAATATAAAGCAGCCGTGCAGCTGCTGCACAACAGGCCAAATAAGCCTCCTCCCCACAGAGAAGCTCAGGGGCTGCGGCACAGGGGACACAGAACTGCTTTTCTCCAAGCACAGGCCACATGGACCCAATACCCAGGGGCCAGAGGTTTCAGTTCTGGGACGGGCGTGATGGGAGAGCTACACCTCGCGGTTCTCAAGAGCTGAACTGATCCCAGGCTTGTAGCGCAGACCAGAAGCTGAGAGATATTCTTTCACAAATGAAGTAATCCATTTGCCTTTTAAAAAGTGCAGCTCGTCACTTGTCCTGAAATCTGCATGCACTAAAAGGTCATGACTTACAGTAGTCCAGACTTTTTGTTCTGAATCTCTTTATTCCGTAACATTTCCACTTTTATTTTTCCTTTTACCAAACTCCTTGTCCAGGTCCCTGCAGCAATGCAAACACGCATCCAGGGAACAGTTACTTCAATCCATACTTGCCTACAGCAGATACACACCAGGGCTAAACACAACCACCTGCTGACTCAGTATATTACAACCTTGCTCCAAACCATCAACCACCCCAGCCCTGCACAGTTTTCCTCATACTACCCCATTTAGAAGCTAACTTACCCTCCTTCTATAAGAAACTCATTTCGGCATCGCAGGTTTTAAGTTTAAATGGCTTATGCCAACGACTAAAGCTGCACAATCACATTCTTCTGTTGACAAATTGGACATGGGGCCAAAAATCAAATTTGCTTATTTTTACCCTTAAACAAAACCATATACAGTCTGCAGTGGTAAACCACTGCTCATTTTAATATCCAAATACTGACTGCTTGCATCCAGTGTCTCGTGCCAAAATCCCGTCACCGACAACCGGTCTGGGCATGTCTGAGGCCGCTGAACTGATACATCTCTGCCTTGATAGTTCCAGACAGTTCAAGATGAATTTGAAGACATTACTGCTAACCCACACAAAGATAAAAATCCATCGCATTTCTCATTCAGATAGCAATGAAGATTATATAAGCAGCTTTCCCTAAGCTGGGACTGCGGGGTTTGGGCTTCACTTGCATGGTTCTAATACAGCTTTTCCGTTCTTACCTGCAGCCCCATCCTGCCTTCAGCTAACGACTTGAGAGGGACCTAAATGTTCTTAAGACGCAAACAGAATACATTACAAAAAAAGAAAATCCCCCTGAACCCTCAAGTCAATAATCCGTTTTTAGGAAAGAATTTGTGCTAAAATGAGGTAAGTGATAACTTTCCAGATCTCCTGTTATCCAGAGTACTATTTTAGGGAGAGTGTGACTGCATTCGCGCTTGTCGCATAGTCCTGCTTCCAATCTCCTGGCAGATCCCCAGCACATTCCAGTATTTAATGCACAACGCTTGTTGGGATGCAGTCCCACTTATCTCCCAGACACATTGACTAAGACTTTCCCACATAAACTGACCCACCCTTTAATAGCAAGAGGTCACTCAGTACAATCAGCCTTCAAATGAGAAAAACAATCGGGAAAAGCTTCTCTGATGCCAAAAACACAAAAAAGAACAAAATACAACAGGCTCCAGTGTTTGTTTTATCAAAACTTAAAAGACCGCAAGACAGATTTTCAACTGGAGCAAACCAGTGTAGCTCCACCGAAGTCAAGCAGATTTTTTTCAGGCTTCAGATCTGGCCTCCTAAAAGCATTTAAAATTACACTAAGAATAAGCTACTCTCAAAAAAAAAGGTTAAAAATAAAAAGTTAGCAATTGATCCATTCACCTCTGACTATCGTGAAACTGTAGAAAATTATTTGCAGTATTATGTGCAGAAAAAGGTCACAATATTTTAAGTAACAGAAATAAAGCAAATGTTACACTAACTAGGCTATCTTTACCACACATACGGATGCTACGTGACAAGGAATACCTGTTAACTTAAGACCAACTGCAGCATGGTAGTTCAAAGCCCATTTTCTTCCCAACTCATCATCTCTGAGTCAGGCTGGCCAAAGGACCATTCGCATTTCAAGAGGTGCAGATCCCATGGTTTTTGAAAGGTCAGGCACCCAAACCCAGTGCGTGCTGCTCAACTGCCCTGCTTTCACATTTCATATAATATAAGCAGCAGAGCGGGAAATAAGATCACTAGCTTTGCTGACTTCCTCACTAGACCCCTGCATGAGACAGGGTCTAATATAGGAGGATCGTCCAGTAGAATACCCTTATCAAAACGCTCACTGACTTCCATAAGGTAGATTTAGGCCCAAAGTACCCTTCCAAAAGCAGAGAGGCCAGCCATTTGCTAGCGAGAGGCAAATACTGCTTTCTCTGAGCACAGGCTAGAATCACTAGCTTCATGCTGCATTCCAGTGCTGCTATAAATATATATGCCACTAGCACACCGGAGCCACAAGCTGCCCACCAGTGCAAAGCTCTCCCTACGCAGAGACTGGCTATAGATCACCCTTAATCACTTCAATTAAATATTTGTTCAGTAAGAGAAAAGTCAGTGAAAGCCCTTGGGAAGAAAATCTCATAATTAGTTTAGCTACAGACAAAAGCCAACACTTTCAAACTCAGATGCCCGAACTAAAACCTGTGGGTGTTGAAATAAATTTATCTACATTAACTTAATTTAGATACAGCAGGCAACACCTTTTCCCTTCTAAGCCAAAAAAACAGAGGAGCTACTTGCTATAATTAGCTGGAGTATTTGTGGTGCCTAGGCACTAGGCAAAATTGATTTCATGAGCGGAAAAAATAAGCATTTAATCATACTGCACAAAACTGTATTCTCTACTCTGCGTTTACTGACTGCAGCAACCATAAATCATCCCGATTGCAAACCAGGCTCTAGACCTGCCCCGTCAGCCAGCACTCACCGTGCCGTGAGAAACAATATATATTGACAGCTTTCCTGCCCTTACAAACACAAGGCTCCCTTTTATCACATAAAAGGAAGAATCAAAAGCAGATACTCCATGCCACTCTATAACAAGTCAATCAAGAGAACGATAGGATTAATTCAGGATCAAATGGCAGTAACTTACAGTAACAAAAAATGAAGATCCGAATTACTGCTTGACGGTAAGAAGTCCCCACAACGCCTTGTAGAAGACCCTGACCACGTACTTGGGACTGTATCGCTACTGGGGGCTGAAGTCCACAGCAAAGATGAAAAAGACCTCCCAAAGGTGCCCGTTGGTCTGGCTTGGGAGAAATTTCTGCCCAGTATCAAATTTGGCAATCAGCATAACCTTAAAACGTCAGGGCAAGGCTTCCGAGAGGAACCTCTCGTCACCTCGGAGCACCTCCCACCCATCTCTCTGCCTCCCCCCAGCCAGCCCCCAGCCACTAACACCTCTAAGATTAGAAAATAAAACTCCACAAAGTTCAGGGGGTGGGAGGGTGATCCTTCCTGACCACTAGAGGCACCCAGCTGAAGCCCTGAATCATGAGATTTTAGCGCAGTCGTTATCTCAAAGTGATGCTGTGCTTTAAGAAAACTCAAGGCAAACCAAAAAAAAAAAAAAAAAAAAAGAGAGAGCTAAAGGTCTGTAGTCCCTAGGGACTAAGGCCAGGAAGGATTCCCAACAACTGTTCAACCACTTTCTATAGTGCTACTTAACACGTGAAGCATAAAACCATTCATTAAGTTGGCTACTTCAAATACATTAACCTATGTGCCACGCAATCACATCGGCAACGAAGCAGTACATAGAAGCTTGCTTTGTTTGCTTTAGGTCTGCGTCTCTTTATCTCCGATTATATCTTCCACCAGCTAAACTAGATCTTTTTAACTATGTTTACAACTACATATCTTCACAGAACCAATATACTGCATGTACCCACCTAAAAACCCATTTACACAGAGGCCTAGCCACTGCCCGCCCTGACCGAAGCCCATTTCGGGGATCATCCCACACTCTCGCAACTGTGTCTAGTCATGATTATCAAACCAAACCCTGTGGTCATGCCAGTGAAATTGAACCGTCAGTCAATCCCTATTCCTTAAAAAATAAACAAACAAACCCTTTACTACTACTTCTTTGCAAGTCTTTTTCAATGGCAAGTCATCAGTTTCCCCCATCACTTGCAGTAGCATTCTCATTCCCTATTCTTACAACTATACTAACTCCAAGCGGTATGGCCTTAACAGAGAAGGAGAAATGGTTTCCTCTTGTGTGGAAATGCGAACAAAACCAGGAGACTAAATCCAAGAACATCACTCCTGAATGCCTTTCACAGATCACAGGCCAGTTGCTCAGCAGGTCTAACTTCAGGATGCAGCCGCTTCTTCCAAAAAGAGAGCAGCGTATGTTCGGAAGCCCAGTAAACAGAAAAGCTACTTAATTTAGAACCTTTACCTGTGAACAGTTTTATGGCAGTGTATTTTTAGATCTGTGAACAGGGTATTAATGACACACCTCTCCTGTTCCAACGACACGGCTGGTATGACCAGCTAGTCTATTCGTAGTACCTAACAGGTGTGTGGTAGCATCTGTTTGCACAGGATTTCCACACCAAGTGGCTCTTTTGTTCGGTCCTTGCTGCCCTCTTGATGCGAGGGGTTGCTGAATAAATCAAACCAACGTACCATTTCTTTTTAAAGTTCCAACACTTAGCACATTCAAAACATTGTGAAATAAAAATGACTGCACAACAGCATGATGTGTTTCTCCGGTGGTAGTGGTGGCACGCCAAAGAGATTCCTGGTACACTAAAAACATGCAGCTTGAAAAAAAAAAAAAGTAAGTTTGTGCAATATAGAAAGAGAATAGCAGGAGGAAAGTGAAAAGACATGAAACAGTAAGAACATCCTGAAATTTTCATCATTCAACAAGGGAAAAAAGAACCTTACAGAGAAGAGACTGAGAAAAATGTTAAAGGGGCTGAAAAACAACAGCTTAAGATACCCCTCAAGCTTAATCCATCCTTTGCCATAGGAAGATGCATATAATCCCTGAGCACAAAACTTATAGATTGGTGCATATCTTGTCCTAATCACATATATTTTATTGCAAGTACAAATAACTTTCAGATGCAACCCCTCCCACCCTAGCCATCTTTCTCAAACAACTATAAAAATCTGTTATGAACTCAACCATTAACTAACAATACATAGGAAAGATTTTTCTATGTAAAAATGGGCTTTTTATTGAGGAATGGACAGTGAAAAATGTGCCTGGGATTAACAATACAAGAAATAAAGCTAGACAAAATAGGAAAAAAGCTGCCTGCTTAAATAAACAGAATTGATCACTCTGTTAAAGCTGTTAAATAAGGTTGAGATCTACTGGGCATAAGAAAAATTCCTTACACATAACATCTCTGTAACCCTTTTTTCATTAAAGGAAAGCAAAACCTCGAAAGGTCCAGCTGTAACTGCTGCAACATTGTACTCGTGTTCATTAAAAAAAACACAAATTCACAACAGATCATTTTAAGAGTAATAATAAAAATCTGGCAAATGAAAACCATATGTGGAAAAAAAAACCCACACTGGGGAAAGCAGTCTTCAGTGCAGTCTCTTTGCAGAGCACTGATTATACCTTGGTGCCATTTGACAGTACACACATTTCAGCTCCAACACTTGCTTCACCAGGCAAGTGTTATTTGGTGATAACGAACACAAGATGATTTCTAAGGTGTAAATACACTAGAAAGCAAGAGAAAACAACGAGATTTTAACATTTAATATCTCTAGGCCAGATTCCCGCTGGCTTAACTTGGGAAAGTTGCCATGAGCTTAGGGCGAGGTAAGGGTCCAACGTACTGGCAAACTCCCCAGCTGCATCAGTTGGGAACAGGAGTGAGCCCGCAGCACGAGCTCGTATGTCAGAAAAGCCCTACATGGCTCTGCAGTTTATACCATGGAGCACTGGCCTGATCTCATTGGAAGTCTTCACGGCATGGTGCGCATCACGCACCACAGAAAATAGCCTGCACTGCTCTACCTCATAACCCCCTCGCTCAGCTCGGAGTTGGAAAGATCCAAGGGCTTGCTGGTGGCTCCTTGCTCTGACGTAAGGCCATCCAGTGCCCGCAGGCTGAGCACCACAGCTCGCAAAGGTTTTCCTAGAAGCGTGAAATAGTGAGCAGGAGGCCTGTGGTCAGAGGTACCAGCCCGGGCTGGATTTAGGAGCCGACTCATGGGCAATGATAAACTATTATACTGGTTTTTAACTTGTGCCCAGATCAGATGACTAAGGAATTTAGGTGCCTATAGAGATTAACTGTCTAAATAACTTTTGCAGTCTGAGCCTTAAACACCTGCATAAATAGACCTTGTCTCTGTGTTCCACAAAATACGTCCATGTACTCCTCGCTAATGAAATACAATGCTTATTTTACAAGTAATCCAACTACAAATATTAAATCCTGTAACTGACCCACATTAAAAATAAATCCTTAGTCAGGCGACGTAATATAAACGAGCATTACAGGCCCGCCCAATAAAGGGGTTTTAACTGATTAAATTTCATACGCGTTGAAGGAAAACCAAAACATCTTTCATAAAATGGTTTGGTACGCCTACTTGAAAGGAGCTGTCTGAGAGACACGCAGCAGCGTTCTGGTCTCCATACATGTAGCACAAACACTTTGCCCCCTCTCTGTTCCGCTTCTGTGTGCGGGCAGAGCTCAGTAATGCACAGTAATTCCAAAAGCTGCAGGATTCATACCGCCATAGAGATGAAACAGCATCCGTAATGCTTTTTGCGACATAATTGCTGCAAGCTCCTATTTCATCCAGAAATGCTGCATCCTGCTTTAGTGCACCTCATTTACCGCACTTAACCTGCATTACAGAAAAACGCAAAATGGGCCGCTGTTCCATAACCTGACCTCTTTTTTAATACCACGTTTACACTGTTACATGAAGTAACAAAATATTCCCTACCTATTTTATTTATTGCCTATCTAGCGCCGGTTGTGACACATTAGCGAGCCCGCCAGTCCACCCCTGTAGCCCTACAACCGCTGCTAAGTCATGTAGGCATCGCAAGAGCCATTGCTCTTTTACCGAGAAAGAGCTTCAGAAAGGAAAAAAAGAATGCTAACGGATGATAACAGTTCTTTAGAAATGGCATCTAGCTGCCATCGCCCACCCTTCCCGGCTCTTTATCCCATACCGTTTTCATCTCCTATCTCTCCCTCCAGAGGCTTCTGAGCATATGCAAGTCCTCCTTCCAGCGGAGATTTCCTGCAATGGCCTGAGGAGTCACAGTCTCCCTTGACATTTGCACATGGCTAATATCTCTCTGAATAAATTACTCTACGTGCCCTGCCTCTGCGACCCTCAGACTGGGGAGCATTGTTCCCCAAGACGTCTTTCAGCACAATGCATTCCCAGGGCTGAGGGAATAACAGTGTTTTTTCCCAACTAGCTAGACGGTTCAATAAAGATGTTTCATAATATTTCTATCTTGTCAATAAAGATTGAAGGCTGTACTGAATGCTCTGGATCTTCATAGTTTATGTTTATTCCCCCTTATAGTAATCCCGCTTCTGATTTTGAATATTTAGCGTTTATATCTCAGGTCAACCTTGAGTCTCAAGTACAGTCTAGAAATACAGATCGCTACTCACCTTCCTTAACCAAGAAAGCAATTTTACTCGCAATTAAGATATCAAAACTACAAATTCAATTGCTTGCTCTAGCTTTGTACTATCACTCCGAGAGGAAGAGAATGAGCCTTAGAAGAGGGTTGTATAAATAAAACGTCAGACCCCAGTGCCATGAACAAGGATTTTTCAGAGCCGCTGCTGCTGCTGCAGTCTTAGAGTATCGAGCGGGAGTCTGCCATGTTTGGGGGTTTTTGTGTTAAATCAGGCCTGCATCCATCTAACTGCGAGAGCTATCTCAGAGGGATAATGAAAGCAAGCCCGAGCGTTACGCCCTTTAACTGTGCGCTCGCCTAAGGAACACGGGAATCCGCATCGGCGGCGGCGGAGAGCAAGCACGGCCACGCACCTCACCGCCGCGGACGGCAGCGGCCGCTCGGTACCGGCGATACTCCGAGCCCGGCTCTCCCGCAGTACAAAGCGCCGCAGCGGGTAACGACCTGACAGCCGGCCGCCGGGACCGCGACACCCGAGAGGCCGCCCCTCCGCGCCGCCTCCCCGCACCCCACCGACGAAATACAAATAAAATACGAGGTTACATGTATTTTTAAGCAGCAGGGCAGGAGCGGCGGGGCGCGCC
>VZTV01011366.1:0-10140 GCA_013400875.1 Anhinga rufa
TTTGGTTTCCCACCCAGTGCCCCAGGTCCCTAAAAAAACCTGTTAAATGCTAGTGAGAAAAAAATGGTGACGTTCCATCCTCTTTTGTCCTATGTGAAAAATCAATATTTTCATACTAAATTAAATTATCTTTATAATTTCAATTAGATAAATTATGGTTAGCTTCTGCTCCTCAGTAANTCTCTATGAAGTTTGTCAAATGACATTACTAAAGATGGGAAACTGAGTCATAGGGAGACTGTGGTACAAGTAATGCAACAGGTACAAGTCATCACTGAAAAACAAAGTCCAGGCATTCTTGTAGGCCAATCTTGATCCCCAACAGTATATCCTAAAGAGTCAAGGTACCCTGAGAGAAAAATAACACAGAAGTCATAAACCACACTTCTTACTGATATATTACAAACTGCCAGGATGCTTGGTTGTTAATTATCTTCAGAGTTAAAAAAAAAAACTCAAAGCATTTCCCTTGCGCTCCCCACACTGGAGGTAGCAATTCCCTAACTATAATCTTGGTAAAACAGTTTTGAGCATTGTGCTCTCATGCCTGCACATGTTAATGAATGCCTTCCAGTTTCTTTGCGTGCTTCAGACCAAATTGGTACCAACTGGAAAAAAAGGTTTGTATTGCAAACTTCCTTCCAAAGAATACAAATAATCCAAATTGTCATTTCCTGCCAGTTATCTTGGGTTAATGAAACCTTGTTTAAGTGGCAGTAAAGAAAATATCAGGCCTGTTCAAAAAGATACTGCACACTGCTACACAAACCTTAGTCATCACACAGTACTTGGTTAGTCAATCCTTTAAGCTACTCCAAAAAGCAGCCTTTGATATAATCTGGTTATGTCATCTGCTAGATTCCTTCATTCTACTGTTTTGCCCTCTTTATTCCATATTCATTGTCAGAATCAGGCAGAAAGAGCTAACAGGTTCCACCTGTACCCAAACAGGTAGGTGTTTACTTAATTCAGATGGATAAATTTATCCCCATATCCCACTAAATTGTTTCCTTTTGTAGACAAATAAATATCAGACAATACCTAAGTGAATATTTCATCTCTGGCAGCAATCTGATTTCTGAGCTGATCCCAAAGCTTCATTCAAATATTGTGATGGCTCAATCTAAACCACCAGCAATACACATTAATTTGTTTCAATTTCTTACCGATCAATACCCAGTCTGGGGTGCTGTAACCAGAGTCCAAATAAGTAGAAAGGGATCCCTGCATTAGAAAAAAGGACTGCAAAAGCCCTAAGGGTAAATGTTTAGGTATTAAGACATCTATCATCCCAAATTTATGCCAGGACGATTAAAATGTTCACACGTCTCTGTTGAATCACTTTTACTTGGGTACCTTTTACCATGGACAGTGTCTCTGCAAGCAGGATAACATGTAGTTTTTGAGTACATGACATTTCTATTTTAATTTTAAACATTATTTTAAGCATATATTGCCTAATATCCAGCATAGATGACATGCTCATGGATTAATGAACTACTATACAAAGCATCAGTATGCTCACCACACTGGTGAGTATGGGAGTTGTTAGTCAAGTAGGGAAGTATCAGCCTTGAAACACATCGATCCTTAGTCTTAATGAGTGATCAACTCCAGCGTTCCTCTTTTTTTCTCTGTTAACAATGTTACTTCTTTCTGTTTTCCTTTTCTTGTTAGAAAGAGTTAGTTAGCTAATGTACTCTCTCACATCCCAAAAACATTAATATTCCATAAAGCAGGGCTAAGTTCCCATGGTTTCCATGGTGGTGGCTCATAAGGCTGGACCCTGGGTTAGATCCCTGGTAATCCCTGGCCTGCAGGTTGCATGTCTCCTTTCCGGAGTCATCAACAATGAGAAGTATGAGCAGCTGAAGCCAAGTGTGATTTGTGTATTTTGTGACATCTCTTTCACAAGCCACACTGTATATCTGTATGTCTTGGCATGCATGTGCACCCTTGATCAAAATAACACAATTCCAAAGCACTAAATGCAATGTTTCTTATGATTTAGATTATAATTATATGAAAATAAAGAACTTAAATCTATATAGCACCTTTATTACTGCTTGTAACTTTTTTGAAAAATGTTAATTAAACATCCAGCAGCTTTTGAAAATTTTTAAAAAATGGACAGGAAGGAAATGCTAGGTTATTTTTACAAACATTTAAAAAAAGTCTACAAAAACATTTTAAAATACTATTTTTTTAAAAAAGATAGTCCATTCTGCACCTTGTGAGAGGTAACAATTTTCATCTTAAAATTATTCACAATTTTTAAAATTTTGCCTACCTTTTGAATAAATGGGATATTGCAAGAAAAAGTCTTCGCAATTTTTAATTCTATCAAAATTGTCAAAGAAATATTTGCAAAACTGCATATGCTGCTAACCTTATAGTATCAAATACAAAAAAAATATTTAACTTCTTGCTGTCTCCTAAAAGATTTTTAGACCAACTTTAGCAGCCTAAGACTCTTGCACAGTGCATCCAAACCCAAATATTTAACATTCATCTGTGATACTTAAAGTTTAACAACCATTTTTCCCCCTATACATTTTCTAACTCAGAAAAGAGGGTTCAGGTTTGAAAGAGCACTTTGATTTGTACAAGAACACGGTAGCCTGTTGCACTCCATTCCGATCTGAGGGCTGTCACTTCTTCCAGCCATCAAGAGACTTCTGAAGAACCAGAAACCTGTCAAGTACTACTCTCTGTCAAAAAGCAAAAAGGAAATACACATTTTGATCTGGAAATTCATCTCAGACCAGGTACGTGGGCTTGCGGATGACAATTGCCTCTCCATGAGTCTATAATGTTTTTCTTGTATGGTTACATGAACCCTGTATCTGTATCAATCAAAGTGTACTCAAGTATATGACAAGATGCTGAACTTAAGAACAAGTCTGAAGTCCCAGCTGGTTTTCAAGTTAAATAGAATGTGGAGGAGGTAAGAGTTTCTGACCAGAAAATAATTGTCTCATTGTAAGAAACTGTACTAACACAGGGGGTGAAAAGAAAGGAAAAAAAATCCAGTCAGAACCTCTTTTCACAGACTTTGCAACCAAGACATTTAAAAGGAAAACAAACAAACAAAAAAACCACACCAAAACAAAACCCCCAAATAATTTCAGATATTATAACAATGACAAGGTAATGACAAGCATTTCATTAAGGTACAAGTATAGGGTTACACCATAGCTAGCACTGGAAGTGAACTATGACAGTGCAAAATGAGTTAATGCCTTTAGGATATGACAGGCCAAGCAATTAGCCTAAGAAAATTTGACCAAAGAAGGTCTCATCTACTCAGGACAAAGTTTTTGTGACAACTAATATTACTATCAACATGTGTTGGTAGTTGATTCCAAATTCTTTGGAAGACCTGATTTAGCCAACACAGTGCAAGAGCAATTAAACTAGTCAGAGGTTTTTCTGTTGGAGATTTACTCAGTTACAGGTGGCCTTTGAGAAAATTCATTCTTGTGGAGGACACTGGAGAGGTGTTGTCTTCTTCAGCTGGTAAAAGAACAACCTTCCAATACCAGGTAGCAGCATGTATCTAAACCAAATAACTTGTAAACATCTTACCAAGCAATTAGAACAATTAAGAAATGACTGAGATATATCATAATTTTTCTCTGATTGCCAGCTACATCACAGCTGACTGCTTAGTATTTAGTGAATGTATGAATGTATTAATTCTTAAATGGTGTCTGTTTCAATGTGTAATATTTCATTGCAGAAAGGAAATTATTTTAGAAAATGTATATAACAATTTTTTCCATGGGACAGATCCTCCATTTTCATTTTAGATGCTGTCTTTTCAGATCCTTTTCAAAGACTTAAAATGTTTGAGGTAAATAGGTAGTTACAAATCAATGTGTAGACAAACTACTTAGAGGATATACAACACAAATATTATTAATAGGATTAGACATTCCATATTTACATTGTTGATTTAAAGAAGAGAAGCTTCTGTAGATTCTTAACTGCGTTAAGACATAGCTGTGCTACACACGTATAAGCTGAAAAATACTGTTGCTGAGACCCTTACATTTGACATATGAGACAAGGGAGTCCATTCAGGCTTTCAAAAGTAGAAAAATTATATTTCCTCATCAGGGCCCTTCCCTTGCTGTTCCCTGACCTTGGGAGCTGACAAAGCAGGATTCTCCAGTGATGATTATTTCTCCTCCACCTGCAGCCTTCATCTCACAGGAAGGCAGGCAGCTGTTTGGCTTCAGATCTGTTGGTTCGTGGCACTGGTACCTAAGTACTCCAGTGCCTTTTCCTCATGTCTCTCCATTGCTCAAGAAGAACTATCACATAAGTCCTGATAGCATTAAAATCGCATGTAGACCATCTCCTTGGATCAGTCCTCCTGACTTTCCTTATCCAATATGTTTGTAAAGGTGCTGTTGCTGTTTGTTGCCACAGTGGTTCTCTGCCACTGTTAACAGTGATAATCTTCTCTTCTGGCAATTTCTTTACCTGTTGGTTCAAGCAGTACTCTGTTCACTGAAAAAAAGAAAACTGTGACGTGGTATAGAACTCAATATACTGCATTCCAAAAATTATTCCAAAGGCACTTTTCTTGTGACACTTAAATATATGCCTGAATAGCCAAGCGGCTGAATAATTCTTAAATGCTTTGGTCCAAGGACCCTCTGCTGGTGTTTTCAGCTGTGCTAACTTCTCTTTTGATCTTACTCTTTCATTTTCAGCATTATCCTTTTTCTCTATTGTAGCAGAATGCATTTTTTTCCTTTATTTTTGCCACCTCAGTTGTACAGCTTTTACAACACCAAGAGGAAGGGCACAATGAATCACAAGCATGTCTTGGCACTGGTGTTTGCCTAGGGTCAGCAATAAAAATTTCACATCCAGAAGCAGTGACTATGAGGATAACAAATACCAGCAGATAATATTTACTTTTTTGGAGGTGTGTTTTGTCCAAAACTAAAATTGCTTGACTGTTGTAGCATCTTAGCTCCACTGAAAGCAATGGTAAAGATACAGATACTGAAAAGATCCAGAAAATGCAGAAGTTAAGGACACATTAAGGGCATATCTTACACTAAGCTAAAATTCAGTATGGCAGTTGTAAATTCTGTTCTGGTCTGCTCATTTTTAGTATCTGATACATTCATATTATGTTCATTTATAACATTCATATTGTATAACTTGAGCTTTACCTTCTTTATCAGGTGCATTGCACTGCTTTCCGTCAGTGGCCATATATTATTTCTCAAACAAACACAGACACCCACACTTATTTTATCCTTATTATTACATCTTTGTTTACCATATATGCTGGTTTTGGCTGGGACAAAGTTAATTTTCTTCATAGTAGCTAGTATGGAACTGTGTTTTGGATTTGTGCTGGAAACAGTGTTGATAATACAGGGATGTTTTAGTTACTGCTGAGCAGTGCTTACACAGAGTCAAGGTCTTTTCTGCTTCTCACAGCGCCCCACCAGCGAGCAGGCTGGGGGTGCACAGGAAGCTGGGAGGGGACAGCCAGGACAGCTGACCCCAGCTGACCAAAGGGATATTCCATGCCATATGATGTCACGCTCAGCATATAAAGCTGGGGGAATGTCCTGGTTTCAGCTGGGATAGAGTTAATTTTCTTCGCAGTAGCTAGTATGGGGCTCTGTTTTGGATTTGTGCTGAAGCAGTGGTGATAATGCGGAGATGTTTTAGTTGTTGCTAAGTAGCGCTTACACTAGTCAAGGACTTTTTCAGCTCCCCATGCTGTGCCAGGTGCACGGGAAGCTGGGAGGGGACACAGCCGGGACAGCTGACCCCAACTGACCAAAGGGATATCCCACACCATATGATGTCATGCTCAGTATATAAAGCTGGGGGAAGAAGAAGGAAGTGGGGGGACATTGGGAGTGATGGTGTTTGTCTTCCCAAGTAACCATTACACGTGATGGAGCCCTGCTTTCCTGGAGATGGCTGCACACCTGCCTGCCCATGGGAAGCNCACCAAGGGGGAGTGAGCGAGCGGCTGCGTGGTGCTTGTTTGCTGACTGGGGCTAAACCACGACAGGGAAGAAGAAGGAAGGGGGGGACGCTGGGAGTTATGGCATTTTCTCTTCCCAAGTAACCGTTACGCGTGATGGAGCCCTGCTTTCCTGGAGATGGCTGAACACCTGCCTGCCCATGGGAAAGAGTGCATTAATTCCTTGTTTTGCTTTGCTTGCATGCGTGGCTTTTGCTTTACTTATTAAACTGTATTTATCCCAACACATGTGTTTCCTCTCTTTTACTCTCCTGATTCTCTCCCCCATCCCACCAGGGCAGCAGTGAGTGAGCAGCTGCATGGTGCTTGGTTGTTGGCTGGGGTTAAACCATGGCACCATAATACCTGGCTGTTCAACTGTCAAAGAGAGTCATGTTTGTATTATACACAAGGCAAGGATCTTTTTAGACAGCCAGAAAGGGCTGCCCATTACTACCTACAGGTATGTAAGATACAGGCATCATTAAAACTAGCAGCTGTTCAAATGCAATGTCAAGAATATATCTTGGGATGCTGCAGCCCTCTCAGTTATCATATTATTTCTTTTTTTTCTTCCCTGTGCCTCCTTGCTAAATCCCATAGACACAAACACACTCGCTTCTCATTTTCCTTATTTTATCCCTGCAAGTTGTAGATGTTTGGATTGCATGGAGTACTCAGGCAGGTGAACCCATTGAGGCCATATAACTGTTCACTAAATTGTTCATTAAAATTCCAGTTCCCCAATTTTACACTTTCAAAGTCTTCACTTACATTTTTCTGGTGACAACATGTTATCAGGAACTCTGATTGTCTTCTGTCCAAGTTTTCACTATGCAGTATAAGAGAGTGCCAGAGAGATCCAGTATAGATTCAAAGGAAGGTTTGCAAACAGAGACTTGCAGTGCCTCTTTGAAACAGAGATTCCAGAGACAAAGAACACCTTCCGAAGCCCTCCAGGATATAAACAGAAGCAGAGAAACAGATCTTGGCAGCTCCTCCAAGCCAAAAAGCCTTCACAAACTGACCAATATATCAAATAGTTAATTACATAGAATAGAAAATGCCTAATCCTGGTCACCTGCTACAGCCCCAAGCTTTGCTTGATCAGTGTGTCAAACTTTCCTCACAGGTAATTTCTCAAAGATAATGCAGTTAAATCTTAAATTAAGCAAAAATTCTAGATGATTTCTAAATTTCTAGAGAAGTATTCAGTGAAACAAATCCTGTATAGCTGACAATCCTGGGGTTTTCCCAGAACTACCATATTGTGACCAGGCTTCTAGAGAGCTCAGATATGAATGGTTGGGGGGGATTTCAAGTAGGGAGAACAGACACATCACTCTTCAACTGTAGCAGTTCCACAAATGCAGTGTCTTCATCAGAAACTCTATGTCACACAGGGATAAGGTAAAATAGATGCATTTGTCTGCTGTTCAGCAAAGGTTTCAGGCAGATTAATTCATCTGCTCTCCTCCAAAGTCTTTTTTCCACCGTCTTACTCCAGCAGTTGAAGTGACATGCTGTTAATGCAAAAAGCTTACTTCAAATGCTACCTGCCCTTTCCCTACCTTGTACCACAGCTGTACTATGCCTGAAGAAAACAGGCTGAAGAGAGGTCTCCTGTAACCACTGGTCTCAGCACAAAATCAACTAGAGATTCCAGTCAGCATGGTAAGATAAAAGCTGCAAACCATGGCGTTGCTAGGCAGATGTGTCTGAGGAGTCTAACAGGGCAACCTGAATTGTGGTGAGTTTAAATGAATGACAAAATTGTTCTTTGTCCTGTCAGGAAGCTTCAACAACTGATGAAATCCCACTGATATCTCTTTGCTCCACCCAGAAAAGTCTCTGATAAGACAATGCATGCTTAGAAGAGTTGGCCAGCAGATGATCCTGAGAAGACTGGTGCCTCTCCTTCCAGCTGGAGAAGTGCCAGCTGAAAGGCTGGGATTTTGCTCACCCAGTGGAGCTTGCACAGTGTGAATAGGAGAATATGCCAAAGCGGACTGCAGACAAGAAGGGCTCCTTTAGGAAATAAATAATGTTAACAGTGAAATAAAAATGTTGCACAAGCTACTCCAAGTCTGTTTTCCATTCAGGTCCTTAAAGTGATGACCAGGCCCTTTGGAAAGGGTCCCTTCTCTAAGGGCCTGCTGTGGGAACTCATGCTGTCTCACTCACAATTAGTAGGGGTACGGTGGCAGAGAGCACTGCATTTCCATCACTGCCTGCCAAAAACCTCAAAGCTTGTTTTCCATCATGGGATGAGGTGGAAAGCGTTTGATTGATTGCACGATATTTCTAACTATTTAGGGTGTCCATTGTGCATGCTTCCATCAGCATGATCTTAATTTTAGATTTGTGCATTGCAAAATGATTTACTGTTGAGGAAAATCAGCCATTGGGGTGATAATGTTCATTCCAGAGCCTGATGCCAATGTTTTGTGGATGAGCTGGACATTCTACAGACAACTCTGTCACCTCAAGAAAGAAAAGTTCTCATCCACACCCAGGATAAAAATTTTTCTACATTCTTTGCTGGTGGTCCTAGATTTGCAAGATGTTCAACTACTTGGTGCTAGACACAGTGCCAGAAGCACTGCTCAATAGCTATTTTATGTTCTGTGAAAGCTACCTCTTCCAAGCTCTCCAGGTAAGCTACAACATAACTCAGAGAAGTTCACACTGTCCTGGGTTTCATATAGTCCAAGCTGTCAAGGGTCTCTTGCTGACTAGTAAGGCCCACTTCTGCCTACACATTCACTTGGCCAAAACCACTACTCAAATCTGGCTCCTCTTCCCTCCATCTATGGCTGAAGATGCCAAGGTCATGAAACGATGCCAAGCATAGAACCCTGCTATCAGCTGCAGTAAAAGACTGTAGGATTTATCTTATGCCTGAGCTTACTCTGCCACAAGATTGATGTATACGCTAGGCACCTGAGACAAAGGTGTGCTACAAGGGAGCCAAGAGTATGCATGTGATAAGAATGTACATCAAGCTTTCTATCAAATATAGTTTCAGTAATTTGTTGTCTGTTTTTTTTTTCTTCTTTCCAGTCTTTCTGTCTCCTGTAAACCTCAAAGAAGTTAATTTTATAATGTCCCAACATTATCAAGAAATGTTTTCAGAAATAATAGCTCAAGACCATGACCTACAGGGTCCTATTAGAAATAGAACTACTTGCTGATCATATCCCATTTATTATTACATCTTGAGGTCTGTCAGATAGACAGTTTTTAATTCACTTAATGTGTGCCATGTTGATTTTTGTATCCTTCTTAACCAATGCATTCTGTGCATGAAATCAAATGTTCTGTAGAAGTCTAAGTATATTGTATCAATATTATTACCTTATCAACCCAACTTGTAATCTCGCAAAAATATCAAATTAATTTGACAAGATCTATTTTCCATAAAGCCACGTTGATTGGCATTAATTATATTTCCCTCCTTTCATTACTAATCGAGTCTCATACCAGTCATCCCATTGTTTTCCTCAGGACTGATGTCAGGTTAACATGACTGTATTTACCCCACTTGTTTACCCTTTCCTGCCCTTGTTCATTTTCTTGTAGTCTCCTAGGAATTCCACATTATTCAGGTAATTATTAAAAAAGTGTTTCTGTATTACAACTGAAACAGAATTTTTTTATCATAACCCTGATTGTTTTCCTAAAAAGTAGAAATATTTAGTAGACACTTTTGCCTTTTCCATATTATTATTGGTGAGTCTAAACGTATCTGCCTAGCAATGAGCCTGTGTCATTGTGAGGACTATTTCTGTTTCAATTTACTTAAAAACTTCCCAGTTCTTCACAGTTAAACATTCTTTTCTCTTTGTATCCTTTCAATTCTTTTACCAGTCTCCTGCTTTTCCTTGCCTCTGTATTTGTTGTAATTTTCTCCTTTTTTTCAACTGTTATACATGTTTTTATTATTTTTCTAGCTGCTTTCATCTCCACTTAACTTTACTGTTGTTTTAATAACCTCTGGTTCCTCCTTTCCTCAGTTGTAACACTGCAATTTGGGAGTCTAATAAAATGTTATCAGAAGGTTCCATATGATTATTTCTTTTTTTCTGATTCAGTCTTTTCAAAAGATATTCTTCCTAATTGTTTTCAGC
>VZTV01011367.1:7391-28317 GCA_013400875.1 Anhinga rufa
CTCCAGATTCTCTCTCTCTCCTCTGGGGGCTGGGATGCCTGAGGGCCAGCCTTAGCAGTGAAGGCCGAAGCAAAGAAGGCATTCAGTAACCCCTCCTTCTCTGCATCCTGCATCACCAGGGCCCCCGCCTCGTTCAGCAGCGGGCCCACTGTATCCCCAGTCTTCCTTTTACTGCTGATGTATTTAAAGAAGCCCTTCTTGTTATCCTTGACATCCCTTGTCAGATTTAACTCCAAGTGGGCCTTGGCCTTCCTTGTCACGTCTCTGCAAACCCCAACATCATTCCTGTATTCCTCCCAAGTGGCCAGTCCCTTTTTCCACATGCCATGGACTTCCCTCTTCCATTTGAGTTTCACTAGAAGCTCTTGGGTCATCCATGGAGGCCTCCTGGCTCCTCTGCCTGACTACTTCTTCCTGGGAATGCAGTGATCTTGAGCTCGGTGTTAGGTCTTGAAGAACTAAATAGTTATTCAACAATGTAATATATTTAGTTTTTTTTTTTTTAAAGGTCTATGGTTTATGGTAATTTTATAAAGGACATAGATATAGTACTTAAAAATTATGGCACTTTGCACAAGGACTGTTGCACTTGCATTGCCTTTATGGAATCAGCAGACTGAATGCAGTCAATCAGGAAGAGTAATTTTGAATGTTTTTATAAACTTTCTGTGGGTCTTTGAATAAGGGAAGCATATAGACTCTTTGAGAAGAAGATACTGTGAGCAGAATGTAACAGCTGTAGCTACACTGAAGGAATGAACTTTCTTGGACAGGAGGGAGATTTCTTTCTGTGATTTATGGTAGATTCTGCCATTGATTCCATGTGTGCAAAATCACTGGACAATATTTATGCAGAGACACTTAAGCTGTATAGACAATACATTCTGACATGACAACTTTCACTTACAACCATAAAAATTGTGTGTTTTTATATAGGAACTGAAAGATCCTCACTGCAGGGATGAAATGGCTGCAGCTCGAGGTGCTCTGAAGAAGAATGCCACTATGTTGTATACTGCATCCCAAGCGTTTCTCCGTCACCCTGACGTTGCAGCCACTAGGGCCAACAGAGACTATGTCTTCAAGCAAGTACAAGAAGCAATTGCTGGTATCTCCAATGCTGCCCAGGCCACCTCACCCACTGATGAGAACAAGGGGCACACTGGCATAGGAGAGCTTGCTGCTGCACTAAATGAATTTGACGTAAGTGTCAGAAGTGTATGGAAAATGAAGTGTTTCTCCATAAAATCTATGGTGCTTTTAACTAAGTGGGTCTTGAACAGGACTCAAATTTCCCTTTTCATTCAGGTCCATTTCCTCAGGCTGCAGTGGTAAAGTGCATACATTGATTTGTGTTATTTTTAATGAGGAATAGTTGTTTGCTGCTAATGGATTTGAGTTATAAGGAGTTGTTTGTGCTCATATGCAGCGGCTGTGGTAGAGAGAAAGAAGTCCTCTTTTGCCCTAGTGTCCTTGAAAAATCTAGCTACATTATTCTAAATGATGCAGAGTCTGATTAATCTGGATTTTAGTTCTGTGACCAAGATCTGTGTTTTGTTGAATGGTAATATCATATTTGTCTGGCAAGTCAGGAAGTCAAGACAATAAAATAAAGATGGTGATGGAGCTGAGCATCCTGGAAACATGAACAATCAACTTCAATCATAAATTACATTAATCAAAGATATGGAAAAAGTGACTTTCAAACACAGTTGATACAGGTCACTTCAGCTACAGGCAAAGTGTTGCAGCCTCTATTCCAGAAATAGCTACAGTTTTCCTTAAGCAACTTTCCTAACAGCTAATTGTTTAACCGTTAATTTTATTGCCAGTCTAATATTATTTTTCCATATTTTACAGTTGAGGACTGTTCTTTTGAAAGTGGAAAAAAATAATTGCAGACAGTGTCTGAAAATCTGTTTTGTTCTCTTTTATTCTGACTTCAGGTAAAGGTTTGTTAAGACTGTAATTAGGGAATAGTGTCTTTTTCACTTTGATTAATACATCACGTTACAATACAAGCATCTGTCATACACCTGCAGGAGCTACTCAGTCCTGCTGTATTTAGGGCTGAAAGTGGAGGTCTAGTGCAGGTGGTTCATCTCATGTCATGTTGGACTGGGCTTGTCTTCTGCATCTATGGCTTACTGTCATCAGGTCTACTTTGGAGACCGTAGTAGAGAGGGTAAATATTATAGGATCAAGGGAAGCTCCAGGATTGAGTAAGATATTGTGAAAAGGCAGAGAATGAGTATATAAATAATAGTAAAAGGGAAATGGAGTTAGAGGTGTAAACATGACAGCAGAAAATGTGTGGATAGGTGTAGGAAGAGACGAGCAAAGATGGTAAAGCCATTAAGAACTACTGCAGGACCCAGAGGTGGACTCCAGTTCCACCATGCTTTTCAAGTAAATGAAAGAGTACTGCCTGCATCGACTACACTGATAATTATTTTTTTTAATATATGTATTTCTAGATCTATAGCTTTCCTGCAAAATTATTCTGGGTCAAGATTTAAGGAATTCTGCACGGTTTTCAGGGTCTTCTCAGCTCACAGGTCCCTTATTGGTAAGATCCTGAGATTGCTATCGCTCTTTGGTCTGATTGTACTCTGGCTTTTGTGTGGGACTTTGCGTGTTATGGACAGCAGAGGTTTGACAAACAGTGACAGAAAACATGTGACAAACTGATGATACTGCTGCTCTCTGGAAAAGGCTGCTGTTCAATGCAAAGAGAGTCATTGTGCGTAGTGAAAGTAAATTTAGTGAAGACTTTGCGAGACATCTGATATTGTCCCCTGCTTCTTTGTGAGAATACTTCTTCATAATTTTTCTCCTCAGGTAAAGTCTTTTCCACTTTATGTGATGTTGCAGGCATTATGAATCCATATGTGAGATGTATAGCCATAGTATCATGTTCTGCTCACAATTATGTGTGGAAAAACAGCCTATCTTTTTTGAGAGGTTTCTCCAATTCTAAGAAATGAAATGAAAGTTTTCTTCTCTGACTTACTAAGGATACAAAGATGGAAACTATTGTTTTATCTGCTCTCTAACTATATTTCCTCTTTTGCCTCACTGCTTAGCTGTTGAATGAGATTTACTCATACCTAATTTTGCTACAGAGCCGACATTTCCTAAACTCCAGGGAAGGCCGAAATTTATAGCTGCGATGGTGGGATGACTGAATTTACCCGTATGTTTTGCAAGCAAAAAAGCAAGAAAAATTACCAGACTAGTGAAACTATGTCATGGGTAAAAAGGTGGTGGAGAAAAAAGTATGATTTTTATGCTGGCAATATGTTACTTCAGCAAGGGAACAGAAGTTTATATATTCTAGTGAATATAAAATTTTAGAGTATAAGTCATATTGATTGAGATCATTTTGTGTTTGGTATGAAGTACACACTAAACCTTGTATTATATGACAAGATAGTTCTATATTAAAAATAAGTTTACAGTTTTTTCCATAATATTTAACACTTCTCAGCCTTCATTACTTCGAATTTCAGAATCAGCATCCTGTGGCTTAACACTTCAAATAACTGCAATGTAAATTGTCTGAATACTTTCTCAATCAAAGTATCATCACACGTACTATAAATAATTATTCTACCTATTTTAAGCACTTGAGCTATTGTGTTTATGTTAATTGTCATATTCTGTACAATGGTGACTTACTTGTATAAAGTCACCTGTGAGTTACTAGCAGCAAAGTTTTGGAAAGAGTTTTCATTTCTTGCTTCTCATTGATAATTCATGCAGAAATGAAGAGAGTTCACAAATCTGCTTCTTATTTGATTTTCTTCTTTAAAGTAGTGTTTGAAGTTGATGAATTACAGAAGTATGTGTTTAATGCTCCATTTTTTGTCCTTTAACTTAAATGTTCCTGCTTTAGTTTTAGATCATTTAAATCCAGATATTCCTGGATTTATTAGTAAAGTAATTTATTAGCAAAATCTGATATATTTCTGGGTTCTTACAGCAACTAAGGATGCATGTTTTACTTCTGTCATGAAACTTGCCCAAATTTATACAAGTTACATAGACAGGATTGTTAAAGAAATTACTGTGAACTATGAAAATATTCTGTTTGCACTGAGGAAATGGTAGTTTTGGTCTGGTAAGTCTGCGTAGGTCTCAGCCTTCCTGATTATCAAGACACTGCTGTGTTGTCCCATGATTTATTCATCCGTCACCCTCTGCGCTCTCCCCATAGCCATCATGAGAGGCATGGACCTACCCATCAAACTGCAGTGCAGTGGGGAGGTAGATAAAAAGGTAGTAAAATTGCTAAGTGCAATGAGAAAGACTAGGAAATCCATGCTAGATGAAAACTGAGGGGAAGATAGGTGGCATCTATACTCTGATGTGGGGTTGGTAACTGGATAAATAAATATAGAGTGATGGGTGTAAACCATAGCAGAGGCTGGAGACAGATGGGAGGGGAACGTGTTCTGCATGACAGAATGGAGAGGGATCTCTGACTAGTAGAGAGTGCCTCCATTCAGAATATGGACTGAGATTGTGATTTCTTAGTTTCTACAAGTGTAGCTGAGTCAGTGGGATGTGCTGACAACACTTTAGAAGTGCTAACCACTGCGGAAATTCAAATTATAGGGGTTTCAAACAAACAGGGGACCTTAAAATACTTAACATTTTAAACAATTCTAAATATTTTGCTCTAGATTTCGATATGACAAATGAGGGTAATCATAACAGTATTGTAAATATAAAAATGTTAACTATGCATGCACCACAGACCCATTAAAAGGAATATTTCTGTGTTTGGAGCAAAGCTTGGATTGTCTACAATAAATTACAAGACAAGGATAAAGTAAATGAATGAAGCCTGTGACTTAGAAAGGGGGGAGAAGCGATATCTAAAGGAGAAAAGGACCAAAACACCTGCTTTCTATTGATGCTAAGAACAAATATCTGTCATCTTTTGTATTGCTCCAGAAAGAAAACATTATAACTGATGAGACCACTTAGCTGACTTTCTTCTTGAGTTTTGTGCTTGTGTGTGTGTGTATAATAAATTAGCAAGTTCTGTATCTATCAATGGAATAAAATGACATTATAGTTGTTAAAGAGAATATAGAGTGCTCACTTTTTAATATGTTAGTCCAAACAGACACACCCTGTACTCGATGTTATCGTAATACTCCAGTGGTGTTTTGTTTCTCTGTGTGCACATCCATTTGTATTTAAAGTTGCTTACCAGCAACGTTGATCCACGTTACACCTTGAACTGCTCTGCCTGTGGGCCACCCCTTTACTCTCTGATATCAAAATCATATTGCGCCTTGAATTAATATGAAAATAATTTGTTTTATAGATGAATTGATCTGGTTGAGAACTGAAAGAGCTGGTTAAAATTATTTTGGGTGCATAAGGTACTGAAAAGGTACCATTTTTTTTGTTATGAGAAGGATTTGAACAGAAGAATTCCAGGCAGCGTAACTGAATCTTTAATAAATTTTTGAACGCTGCAAGTCTAGCATTTGGGAGACGACTATGTTTGATGAGAAACAAAGTGTCTGATGACACCGGTCACTGCTCTCCAGGCTGTAAAATGAAGTTCATACTTAACAAAGGTACTGTCATAACATATTTTATGAAGATATTAAGAATCCTTTAGGAATATTTTTCAGGGCTAGTGAATGCAGTGCTCCTTAAATGAAGTGAAAGATCTAATAAGCATGTAAGTAAAAAAAAAAATCTTACATAGAAACTAAAAAGACATAATACTGGGGTACAACAATAGTAAAGAATGCTTTTTTGTAATAAAATTAAGAGCAGTCAAAATGTGACGTAAAGGTAGCAGACAGAAGGGATGCTGGATCATTAAGTGACTACCTTTAAAATGTTTTTTGGACAGATAACTGTAGTAGGTGTTCAGCCTGAGAATGGATTTCACAGAATATTTGTGGAATCACAATTTACTTGTAAAAAATGTTCTTCAGAGAAGTGATTTGCGATGCTGGAGATAAAAGGGCAAATTGTGAGCTTCAAAATAAAAATTGAAACGTGCTTGTTTCAGTATTGAAATCATAAGAAACAGTTGCAAAAATATTACTGCACATCCCACGTAGCAATTTGAAACTAGACTTGTTGAGCTCTGTTTTCTGAGGAAGCGTAGTCAAATGGTTATTGCTGTATAGTAGCAGTTATATATTGAATTTCAATAGGAACACCTATGTTAGTGTGCACTGTAGAAAGTGTGTTGCAAATTCAGGTAACCTCATATATGACTTTGAAGGAAAACCATTTTTTTTCCCCTTGTACAGCTGGAGTAGCTTTTAAGCTGGAATTTTAGTGTTGAGTCTGTAATTTCACATGTGAAGGAAGGCAGTAGGGCTGCATCCTGATGCTTCAAAAGCTTCTACTCAGTAGTGAGATCCTTTGGCACTTACTGCACTCCTTCGATCTCCCCTGAGTGGGGAGAAATCATCACAGACTGGTCATCCCTCGCCTGTTGAGAAAGTAGTGAACAACAGCACAATGCTGTATTTTACAGTACACCTGAAAATTTGCTTGTTTGCAAAAAAAATATATGTTTGAGGATGCTGAACTCCTTTTAAGAGAGGAATGAGCACAGCAGATTTTCAGGGTCCTGATGGCACTAAGGGGCTGAAGAAGCTTTTTCTTCCAAGTCACTGCTGCACTTTCCTGCCCACTACAACCCCTCTGTGTGCTACTTTTGGGTTTGTTTTTTTTTCCACAGACTATTCTGTGCAGAATGGGAGTAGTTTTGCAGCAAGAAACTCAGATTGTTTTAATCACCTGTTTCAGAAGTTCATTCTACTTTTAGTCTTAGTAGATGACTTCATGACATACTGTGGTTAAAATATCTGTGCTTGTGTATGTATGGGATGTATATATATTACCAAGGAATGTCAGCTCCAGGGTATGAGGGGCAGCACTGGAGATGACAGGGCTTTGATATCAAATGCAGAGCAGAAATGTGACCTCTGGAAAGGGAAGTGCCCTTGCTTACTAGCAGTTAGGAACATGTCACCCTCATTCACGTTTGTTTAGCAGTGAGAATGGTGCTGCTGACCTGGATTTGCTGTATAAGAGCACCATCTAGTGGGGTTCTTGATTTTTTCTTTTAATTTCGTTGTTTTTTCCTGTGAAATGCTCTTGTGTAGTAAATTAGGATTGTAAAAAGATTTAGCAACGAAAAATACTGTTTGTAAGTTTAATCATACCGCATTACTACCACTCCTTTTGATGTCAACACACCAGGTACTTTGTGTGTTTTACCATCAAATACATCTAACCTGTTTGTAGTAGGACATTAACCAGCGTCTTTGCAAAGGAGTTTTTGTAGTGAACCCTCATCCAAATAAATTTCTTAGAGATAATAGAAACACACAAAGGAAACACACTTTAAAAAAAACCTAATCAACATTTCTGTTAAAAATATGTTTTCTGTAGCAGTACAATTATTCCATTATTGTTCAATTTATTACAGGTTGCTTATTTCATTGTTAATAAGAAGTCTCAATTTCTGAACTGTTAAATCAAAAATACACTGAACTTTTGTCAGGTTACATATAATAGCTCAAAAATAACGCTAAGTGAAATTTTCCCATTAGGCTACACTTGGTACTATTTTGAGTATGTTTATTTAGCACCTCTGAGATGCTGATATAACTCAAGGATGTGATAAGTGAACGTTACCAATATTTCAGGGAAACAATATCTCCATTTACCTTTAGAGAACAGGAGAGGAGTGCTGGAGGCTGTGAGGGTGGGGGCTGTTCCCACTCCGTCTGCTCTTGGCTGTGCACTTCTACCTGAGTGTGATATTCATCAAACTACTATGAATGTAGTCATCCCACTGGCCCAGAAGGAAGGACATTGACGTATTTTTCTGAATTAGTTCTCTGTTCTTTTAACACACCAGACCAGCTCATCGAAAGCCGCCGTGCTGGAGCGGTGCGAGCAGGACTGCATTTTGGGGAGCTGGAGAAGGCAGAGGAAGGGGGACCCTCCTCCCCGGGGCATTGCACTGTCACACTGTTCATATTTCTTCCACTTACACCCGTATGGTACGTCTGCAAACCACAGCATAGCGACTGGTGGAAACATTTGATTTATCGATAAACAGGAACTAAACAGCCTTGTTAGCACTTTGGGGGACGCTGACATACGTACATAAACCAAACCTGCGGGTGCAATGCATTTGTTTTCATGGTGGTTCAGGCACTTCTGACAAAGAAATACCTTGAACACTCTTATTTATACAGTCTTGTCTCCCAGGTTGTTCTGAAAAAACTAGGTCCCTTGGTATATTATGTGCTTCTTTTTACGGAAAGGCGTTTTTTTCATATTGTCTTGTGGTTGTGACGTTGTTTATCTAAGATATTTGTCAATTTGGTTTTTTAATGGCATTTGTCACTGTGGTTTTGCTTTCTTCTTCTGACATATTGCTCTGCCACTTTGCAGTGGCATTTCCCTTAAAAATTGTGTTTTCATTGTGCTAAATCGGAGAAGCATGTTAGGAAATGGTCTCTACCCTGAAGGTTTTACAAGCTAAATAGATGAATTAATGAAGTGTAAAAAGAGAAACAGAGGAAAGAAGGTATCGTTTGTCCAGAGTTGCACAACAGATGAATACAAGAGTCAATAAAGGACCTGCAAAGCCCTAAATTCCAATTATGTGTCTCTTCTGCTGTACTCTGCTGCTTACCGTGGTACATAATACGTCCCTTGTGTTTACTGGGATTGGCTTAGGTGTAAATTTTTGTAAAACTGTGTTATACAGAAGTTTCTTACTTGAAAGATATTTCTTTTCTATGTAGTATAATTTGTCCACCTGCAGAGCTCCAGCTAGCCAGGGATACGATTGCAGCTGCTACGTTGTCTTGTACAGATACTTTTCAAACTTTGCATTTGAGTTTTTTTTTCCTTATAGCATCCCATGTTATATTCGCATCTGTATTATTATGCCCTCAAAGATGCCTTTCCTGTCTGTGGATATGAGTCTGAAAAATCAGTTCAACTTTCCTTCCTTCCACAGCCCTATTGAAGACCATGAAGTGTTTGTTGGGTTTTTTTTTTTGTTTTGGTTTGGGTTTTGTGTGTGTGTGTGTGTTTGTTGTTTTTTTTTTTCTAATCAGTGCTTTTAAAATGTTCCTTTTCTTAAATAAGGAGGTTGTTTCCCATTAAAACAGAACAAGCTGATATTGGTCTTCTCTTACATGATTTGATAGTTTCTTTTAAAAATCACTTTTACTCAATTACAAGAGGAAATAACTTATATTTAATTGGAGGGTTTGTTTTAAAGAACAGCACGGTAAATTGTTTAAAGGGCCCAATAAAGGCCATCATTACTTTTGTCATCCTTTTACACAAATAGAAAAAGTAAAGAAACACAAGGAAATATTGAATTCCTCCTTTGTCTCTCAGTCAGTGGCTGGATGGGAGGTAAATGAGTGGGGAATTCTAGAAATAAGTGTATGAAGGTAAGAATCTGACCTTCCCTGCTACATACATACGCACAACTGTATAAACAGGAAAATTGTGTAGATATGTTTGTTGGTGTGTTTGGTTTCCCCCAAAAAAATGTTATCTAAGCCTTCTCCTCTCTGAATTTTCATTGTGAGCTATAGCTGAGCTATAATTTAAGGATCTAGGAATTTAAGAATTTAACAAAGGTTACCAGCTCTCTAAGATGCTGTGGTTTCATTAATGCTGTTTAGAATTTTGAAAAAACTGATGCTTTCCATGTGCTTTTTTTTCAAGTTTGCCAAAATGCTGAGCCCTATCAAATTCTGTCCATTGACTTAGAAATTAATTTGGATACATTTTATGTCAGACGATTTTCAGCTTTTTCAGAACTGGAGCTTTCTCCCTCCCTCCAGCCTCCCAAATCATTAACATTACTTAAGTGTTCAAAAAGTAAAGAGAGCTGTATTTATGAAGAAGCTGCTGAAACTTCCTTAAGACTTTCTCCTTCTGGAAACCAGTAGATGAACAGATTTTTCCTGAGTAATAAGGCACTGCACATAATAAGTAAGTTTTTGCAAGAGCACACGCTTAATTTGGAAAATGCAGACAATGATACAGTAATCATAGTTATTTTGGAGTTGTAAAATAGTTTTAAAAGATTAATTTAATTTAATGTTTTGGTTTAATTTATATCTTTAATTTAAAATAGTTTTTTGGTATTGTTGAAAAAGATATTGTAGTGCAGATAAATTTCACCAAGTTTCAGTGATTATGTGCTCTCTGATAATACAGTGCATTTATGTAAGGTATGTGGTTATTTTCACTATTTTTAGTTGAAGTATTAATAATTTGTCTGATATTTTAAATTTCAGAAGCGGTGCCCTATAGTTTATTAGTGTCTGTGATAGTTTATTCCTGTTTGAACAAGGCAAAGATGGCTTATAGTACTAATTACTATGAAGAGCTCTATTTTCTGAAAGGTTTTATTCTTTATTAAAACATTGCAACCACTTGATAAACACACCTTTATATAATTTAAATAAAATGGAGAGTACAAGAAAAAACATCTAACTATAATATGCTTAAGGAAGGTATTATCACAAGTGTAACAGTTTTCAAATAAGTCTCCTATTATATTTAATTTAATTTTCTTGGACTTTGTTTCAGCAACTTGAAGCCAAACACTATGTACGTCCATAGCAAAGCTACAGTTTACACTAATCTGTCTGCAGTTGTAAAGAGGCTTGAAACACTTCATTATAAGGCCTGAATTATGGTGTCAGTCCTTGATTTATGTCTCTAATGTTAGTTAACTAATTAGAAATGTAAAATGTTCCAATTCATTTACATTCATTGTTCATTAACAAGCTATTAAGAAGTGATGGGAACTTGAGACTTCCAAACGAATTTAGTTAGCCAGATTTCCTGGCAACTACTTTTTCTTCCTTCCAAAAAGACATTATTTCCTTTTTAACATAATGTCGATATATGTGTAAGAACTTTGGATGCATCAGTAACATAGTCTGAGTTGCATTTAGATGCCAAGCTTTCTTTGAAAAGGAGTAAAACCTTTCATAAGCAAAAAGTAGTGTCTCTTTGGGAAGTGAATGTCAAGAGCTGTCATGTAGCAGGTTCTCATCCCCGTTCTCTTTTCCCCAAATCTCAAAAACCTGTTGTCCCTGTGAGACATTTGCAAAATGTTTAGAGTTTAAAATAAACATCTAAAATATAATTTATTTATAACCACTTGGCAGAAATTACCTACAACATTATTTATTATATTTTAAACAAAGTGTAGTTGTTCTGTTTCTTTATGTAGAATCTCTAAGATTTTCTTTCCCAGCAATGTTTCTTGTTGTAAAAGTGAATTAAGAGAGGCACAAAAGTTAGTTCTGGTCATTCTGTATGACAATAGGGTTAAGAAAGCAGGGGGCATAAAAAGCATTTATTTAACGCTCATGATGGGCAGCAAGTTCAACCTGAGTCAGTAGTGCACCCCGACAGCCATGCAGATCAGCCATAAGGCCATAAGGCAAAGGAGGGTGATTTTTGCCCCTACATTTGGCATGTATGAAACTGCTTCAGGCCTTCCAGATCCAGTTTGGGGCTTCCCAGTGCAAGATAGACTTTAACTTACTGGAGCAGATCTAACAGACACTGCAAGCTGATAAGGGGGCTGAAGGACTTGACAATTCAGGAAGGGCTGGCAGAGCTGGGAATTTTTCGGACTGCAGAAGAAGAGGCTTTGAGGAGGGATCTCGTTGGTGTCTTCAACTACCTAGTAGGATGGTCTAGAGAAAATGGAGCTAGAGTCTACTTTGAGGTTCATGGTATCAGGATGAGAGGCAAGTGGCGCAAGCTGATTGAAGGAAAATTCTCTTTGGATATTGGGGAGAAGAAAACAAATAAACAAACACACACCATGAAGGTGATCAAACACTGAAACAGGGAGCAGAGAGATTTGGAAAATCTCCAAGGATGGAGATCTCATCTTGACTGGATGAAGCCTTGAGCAACCTGGCCTGATGTCAAAGTTGACTCTGATTTAAGGAAGCATTTAAAGCAGATAACCTTGAGAAGTCCATTCCAACCTAAATTATTCTGTGATTCTGAATTGTCATTAACAGAATATCCCAAACAAATATTTAACTGACTTCTTAAGCCTAGAAATTAATTATAACCAAAAAGTTTTGTGGAATATGGATGAAAAATTACTGAATGCAACACAGTGGTTTTATTCTTCATGAACTAAGGTTTGATCATTGTAAAGATCTCTTCTTATTTAGAAAAAAACCACAAATATATTCCTTTTCTATGTTTTACAGTGAGGAAAGCTGGCTTGGATTCATTATACACCCTCAATGATATACACTTTATTATTTAAAATGTAAATGGTATTTGCTTGTAGCCTGTACAGGATTTCCTAAATTTATTCATGGAGTATGACAGAACTGCTTGTGAAAATAGTGAGTTTGGTTTCAATGATCAGAGATATTGGAGATATTTGATCTGCAGATTTTTAATGCTCAGGGCTTGAAAAGGATGGAAATATTCCAGGAATTCATTCCTGGTAGGTCCTTGGGTCTCATAGAAGACTGAGTGCAGGGACTTCAAAAACCTCTAAGAAGAAAAATGTGATTTATGACTCTGTGAGAGGTGTAAGATCTGCTGATTGAAATTTGCTGTGTAGGTAGAGAACTTTATACCTATGTCTATAAGGAAGAGGCAGAAAAGTGAGGCACTTCTGGAAGGACCATTTATGTTGCTGTAACTGAAACATGAAAATTGCAGTATGGATGTTGTTCTGATTGAATTTATGGATTGAACTCTCTAGTAAAGAGTACTTCCTGTCTTTGTTAATGACCATTTTTATGGTAGTTTGAAAAAAAACAAACAAACATCAACCCACTGCATGACTATTAACATGACCATTTAATAGTCATTTAAAAATAGAAGCAGATTTTAATAAGGAAAACGCAAAAATAATCTGAAACATGTAGCTATTTTTTTTAAATATTTTTTTCTTACTAATAGCATAAATTGCTAAGATAGTTCATTTGGTGCAATTTTGGTCTTACTACTACTAAATTAAATGTGCTGCTGTGGAGATGAATATATATACTTGACTTCTGAAATCCCAAGTATTATCATTTGACTGAAAAGCACAGCTACATAAATATGCAGAGGCCTAACTCTAAGAGAAGTAATTTCTAATTTCAATGCTTGTAAAGCCGCTCTGCTTACTGCTGTGAAACGCAGACCCCGGAAGATCATATGGGACATTATTTCACATTTTGTGTAAAGCTGCATTTATTTATGCTACGTCAGCAGTTCCTGGAGCTGGAACAATATGCTATCTGCTTAAAATTCTTCCATTTTTCCTTTTTATTAAATAATAAATCTTCATAAATTTCCTGACAACCTTATGTTTATTACTATTTAGCTGCTATGCATTCAGTTAAGTTATAGATTTCTCAGGGCTTGATTCTCTTTCTCTGTATAGTAATGAGAGTTATGTTTTTTGTGTAGGGAGTTAATTGGAAGTTTTATTGAGAAATAAGCAGATCTTTTGTAAAAGCCTTGCCCTGCTGAATTAAAGAGAACTTACTCACAAGGAATCAGAATTTAGCCTAGAATAAGTTTGTTTGAGCATGTTCTGATTTGTAATAAACTGATAGTTTTCAATGTGAAAGGCAGATGTTGATTACGTATCATGTCCCTAAATCCTGATTTACATTTTAATACACTGTGTTGTATTTTTTCAAATTAACTGTATCATTTGGCTTGTGCTTGTTGATTGCTCTTGGATATTAAAGGAAATAGACTAATCATGAAGTTATCAAAATGTTGTGGAAATTAAAATGGTTCATTAGCAAAAATCCTATGTGCTTTAAAATGTGTGATTATTAGAAAACAATACTTCTAACTTTTTAATTCCTATTTCACGATTTATTTTCTTTTAAAATACATAGTGCACAGCTTACAGCGCATTTTTAGACAATATGCAATTATGAACCTTCTTTGCATGATTGCAGCAAAAGGTTACTGAATTACATGGTGTCTTTAATGTGACTGTAAGTGGGAGCAGGCAATTATTGCTTTTGTATTTGTTACCTTGAACTACAAAAGGAGAAAAGTAAGTCAGAATATAATCTAGCAGCGACTCAAAACTCATAATTTTATTTAAGGTTGTACACTGATAGGGGTAGAATCTATGTGTTTTAGCCCTATTTGAAATTTGGTAATAAGTTTTGATAAATAAAGTACACAAGTGTTTAGCATTTATCATAATTTAAGAATTAAAATGTCATTAATAGAAAACAGTCTTTGAAAACAAATTTTTCTCCTACTGGAGTGAAGATATTTTACTAACCGGACAAATTAAAGAAGTTTTTAGACTGTCTTCCTGTAGCAATCTCTTTTTAGTTAAGTAATTCTGCACTTTTTCCTGATATAAAAAGAAACAAAAAAAGCTTGCAAAAGCCTTTCGAAAAAGGCTTTTAAAAGGTGCCCTACAGAATGGGAAATCGGAGATAATTCACATTTTTGTCTAAGGGTGATTATCTAATAATGGTTTTCTTACAATGTTAATGACAATTTCCTCAATTTTGTTTTCATTTGATACTGAAGTAATCTAGTAGCATGTCAGCAGTGTAGTCTACTAACAAAAATAATCAAAACTAAGGGATCGGTTAAGAGAGAATGTTCCACTTTCTATTCAGTCATAAATAACTTGCAACTTTCATATGAATTTCCTGAATATCCAAAAATTTTCAGAAGATTCAGGAAAGAATAATATTAGGTTACTTCAAGGTGAAATGTATTCATATATAATATATACAGTTAGAGAAACATGCACGCGTTGCGTGCATAGTACAGGAGTTTGTGTGGACTTGTTTTACACTATATGCTTCCCAAATTCATATCTGAGGCAGCTGTGCTGCTTTTGACGGTAGTGTTGTGAATTATTTTTACATATAATTATTTTTAATTTTATTTATATATTGGGATTTCAGGGCTACCAGATATTTCTGTAATATTGATTTTTCAGGAATTTGGTAGGTAATTTATTGTTATGAAAGACTAAGAACACTGTGACTAAGAACACCTATTTTACTGTGGTGCCTTTTTTTAAGTGTACAGGTTTTTGATAACAATGCTGAAATAAGAGATGTTTAAGAAACCCTGAAGACCCATGCATGCTCCTCATTCTCCCACTTGTATTTTGTTTTTTAGAACAAAATTATTTTAGACCCAATGACTTTCAGTGAGGCCCGCTTCAGACCATCTCTTGAGGAAAGGCTGGAGAGTATCATCAGCGGAGCAGCGCTGATGGCAGACTCTTCGTGCACACGAGACGACCGCCGGGAACGAATCGTAGCCGAGTGCAATGCCGTGCGGCAGGCTCTGCAGGATCTGCTCAGCGAGTATATGAATAATGTAAGTTATATGCTCTTACTACTGGCTTCTTTTTCAGTGGATGATTAAACCTTTTTGAGGCTAATGGTATGACTTTAATAATTAACAAAACCAATAATGCATCTTGATACCAGGAGTAAAGGTAATGTTATTTGAATTATTTAACTTTTTAATGGTACTGCTGTTTGAATTGTTTAACCTTTTAATATGCAAATATTTGAAAGAAGTTCGGTACAATTAAAAGTTCATAGGATTTAATGTTGGCCTGCAAAGGAACTCTGTGCTCTCTGTAGCTTTAGCGTTAAAGTTTCTTCTCATGTAATAAATATCCAACAAGTATTCCTTTTGAGGTAAAATACTTCTTTTAATGAAAACTAAGGGCAAGCAAGGGGTAAATGGCCTTATAATTATTTTCTTAATGAAAGTGAATACAGGTAATTTTCAACATGATTTCCACTGTATGATGGTCATTATTGTGTTTGTTTATTAGGATGTTACCTATAGATACTGATGTGAGGTTGTCTGTTCGCTGTGTGGGTTAAACTATTGAAGGTCTTTGCTTGCTGTTTGAGCTGTTAAATATTCAGTTGCTCCAAAAGTGGTGAGTTTAGTACTATTCCTGTTCACAGAAAGAAACGCATCTGTGGTATCCTAAATACGGCTATCTGTGTAGGGTTTCAAGAGGTGTTAAATTGTTCAACGTGGTGTTAATCTGGAGTGCTTAACCTTTGCTCTGTGTAATTTATTCCAGAGAATTCTCTCCAACTAACGTTGTGTATTAAAACTCATAAGTACTACCACTGTGTCCCTTGGAGGATGTGTGAAAAAGTCGTAAGCAAAATCAAAAATCTTTTTCAAAACGGAAATGTTTGCAAACAGATATCAGACTGAGCATCCTATACTATGTTGTTTCTTGTCTGTCATTGCTACCAGAGTATCAGGTGGCACATTTTGATCCTATTTTGCTAGAATCAGCAAAATAATGTTGAAGAGACTGTTCAAGGATGAACCTTTAACATGGTTATTTTCATTGGTACTGTCACAGTTAGCTGGTAGAGCGTTACAATGCGGTATCCATAGCACAAACTTCACTACTTTAGTCCTTTTATTGTACAGCTCAAAATTAACTATGATGGTTTTTAAGGTATTATTCCATATAATAGAGTCACCTCAAGGCATAGCTGTTTCTGATGCTGCAGAATATAAAAACATGTATTATTTGCTTTTTGGTTTTTATGAAGTTATAGTTGAAAGGTTCTTGTACCGTGAATGAAAGCAAAGTCTGCTGGTTTGTTATGGGTTAGAAATTAAAAAGGGAGCATTTAGCAAGTGATGAGACTGTGGTGGAAGAGGACTTGCTGGATTGCTTCCTACAGAATCTTGCTTTGCAGAACTATTGCTCTTAAGTGAAATCTTAAAAAGTCTTTCAAAACAACTTTGAGAACTGATGGATTGTGGCTTCCTATTTTATTGTGGTGCCTTTTTTTAAGTGTACAGGTTTTTGATAACAACGCAAGTTGCCCTCTGACCATGTTTACAGAGGAAGGAGAGTTTTAAGTGACTGTAGGCATTTATGGCCACACTGAAGGTGTCTAATATAGTTTCATTGTGTTTACATAAAGACATAATGGTGCAAGCATCTGCTTTGATGGTTACCGCAATATGATTTTTCCATTTGTCTTCCTCTTTTTTTCTTTTTGGAGTTTTTTCTCTATTCTAATTAGTCTGAGCTACACAATTCATATAATATTTTGTTTTCCTGCTTTATATTGGAATGTAATCAATTTAAGCTATGTTTTAAGCTGTTGAGTAAACGTTGTAAGAACTGAATGTATACTTGAGTTACATAAAGTGAAGTACTTCTAATTTAAACACATCTGGCATGGTAGATTTTGAGAGTGATACTGCATTAAATGTTGTCTTACAAGCTGATCTTAGCAGATACAAGGGATGGGATTCAGTTTACAGGTTAATATACCTAAATTTAGGTTCCTGTACGGAGGTACAAACAGGTAAACTAGGGGCCTTGATTCAGTTGTTTAAAGATAGTTGCCTCAGTGCCATTTTAAACTATCAGTTTAAATGGTCCAGTGCTCATTTGAACAGAGGCTCCTCAATCTGCCACTTGGATCTGCCATGGGTCTTGTGTAGTACATGCCAGCCCCACTTCCATGTCATGTATGCTCTAGGGAAGAAAAAAATGGCCAGATTCCTACCTTTATCAAATCAGTTGAGCCTCAGTTGCTTAAGCTCCTGTTATAATTGATGGAGATCGGAACGATACTGGTGATCAGATCAATACTGCCAAGGGAGCCTGAAGGGCCATTCAGATGACTAAGTGTTATAATCTAATATGGGATAAGCTGAGTAACTCTGGACTCCTCTGACTATATTAACTAAATCCCTGTTAACTAGGATAAAAGACTAGATACTATTTTGTAGGCAGCTCCTGTTTAGGCATATATCTAGAGACTGAATTTCACCCATTCATCTACCCCAGCAGAATTTGCTTTAGCATTTAAGCTTTCGCTTGAAACCTGGGGATGGATTTTTTGGGGGTTCACAATAATGCTAAGCGTGTTCTTTAGAACAAAAGTTTGAACTTGGAAAGTTTTTTAAAAGCTTGGATGAATTTCAGAAGAGTAAAACTGAAAGGCATACACCAAACTGCTTAACATGACAGAGTTACAAGGCTGATCAAGAGGTGGCTAGACTGTCAGAGCACGTTAGCTTTGAGGTGATTTGGCAAAGATGGATGTCTTTAACATCTTCTGCCCACATAGCCTTAAACCATTGCAGTCCTGCTGTCATTGTAAAGTCTGTGAAATTTAGTAAGACATTGATGCTTTGTTTTTTTTGCTGTTTGATATCTGGGAAATGACAGATCATTTCTGGCTGATGATTGTTGATCAAATGCGCATACTGATTTTGATGCTTGCCATGAGATTCGGAGAACATAGAACAAATTAAATATTTTGTGGTCATATTTAAAGGATACAGAAAATGAATTGCAGGGTATTGGCAGTGTGCTGTACAGTCAATATTGGTTCAATCCTTATCCAGCTTAAAAATGTTTCTTTCGAGTTATCTACTTCTATGATTTGTGTTCCGAAGGGTGTTTTCTCTTTGTATACAAGAACATTTCTATTTTTGGGTTGTTAAGCAGATTCCATATTCCCTTTTACCTGTTGGATATTTACACTGCAAGTCTCATTATAAATTGCTTGTGCTTTATGTTCTGTCTTACTTTAAATTTTCATAGAAGCTAAGTAAAATGTCAAGTGCAAAAGAATATACTGAGAATGGAGGCATCGCTTTTGAAAGTTCACGGTTCTTTTGCTTTTGCACCAGTGGATGGTATTGGAGGCACGAGTCGGAAACTGGAAGGTTTGCAGGCAGCTGTATGAAATACAAGTTTGGCTGTGTGATGCTGCATACCTTCTAGCATTTCAAATGATGAATGCTGAAGGCAATACAAGGAGAAAAAAAGGGTTTTCCCAGGTTTTGTGTGCAAGAAAAAGAAATAGCTTCCATCTGAACAATGTAGGAACTTCTGCCTTTTAAGCAGTGTAAGATGTATAAGAAAACCTCCTCCACCTGCCGAACACCCCCCTGTGCCCACCTCTTTCTTAGAAGGTTCCCTGTAGAGAGGCATGTGTCTTATCTTCTGTGCTCCTGCAGGGCTTTTTAACTACATCCATCATATCTCCTGGTATATTCTCTGCCCCTGAGATCTGTTCTGTCACTAGTTGCTTTAACAGACTTGAGTGGATCAATATTCTCTGCTGTATGGGAAGGGAAAATTTAACACACCTAACAATGTTGTTTTCCCCATTCATCCACCCATTTTTTATGGATCCATCACAGACTAACAAGTAGATAATGATGTTCTTACAATTATATGCCAGGGGTAAAATCTCTCTGTGTATTTTCCAGAGTTTTACCAAAGAGAGTTAAAGCTGCTTGCACTTGAGAAAACTAGATAGATGCCACAGGTCATCTTATCATTTGGTGAGGAGGACACAAGACTGGTGAAACAAAACTTCGAGAGGTGAGGCATAGGAGTACGAGTTTAAAAAAAATGCAGATGCTTACTTTCAAAATATTGGCAACCAAAGAAAAATATGAAAAGAAATACTGTAAAGAGGAGGATAGGGCAGATTTCAATGCAGATGAATAAAAATAATGCTGGTTTTGCAGTTGTATTATTTTCTGTTATAAAGATTTTAGAAAAAGTGACAAATGTATTTAGAGGACTGTGAAAAGACATGGTTGGAGAGGTGTGTTTTGGTTCCTCCTTTCTTCTCCTCAGATAGTTGGTTTGTTCCACTTCCTACATAGCAAATAAGATAATTAAAATTTTTTTTTTCAAGCTGTTTTCACAAATATTCAGATGTTCTGGTCCCAATTCAGAGATTATTTAAGCAATTATTGTTGTGGGAGGTTTCTGAATTATTATTGCTGCAGGAAAATTAGTCCCTGGGATCTTTACCCATTCTATGAATAATTATGCATTTGCATAGTATATTGCATTGGCTGGAGCCTCACAGTACATAAGCCCTCTGCAAGAACTTCTACAGAGATGAGATATCAACTGTTTCATTATTATTTGTGTATCTGGTAATACGTATTACTTTCATTTGTCTTATCGGTAACTCTGTCAAAATATTTTCCTGGCACGGTATCTGTTCTTTATATGCTGAACTCGGATGAACTTTAAAATCTTTTCTTTCTGGGAAGCGGGATAGGAGGAATCTCAGTCTGCTGGGTCATACGACTTTTTTGCCATCTCTCACAGAAAATTGGTAGGGTTTTTTTCAGATTCTATGTATGTGTGATAAATCCCATAATTTCAAAATAAAATTACATTTCTAGACTTCCATCCTGCAGAGAAGAACTAAATACAGCTCCACAGAAGCTCTTAATACAATTGTTTTCCATTTGTCTAAATGAACAAATTATTTAACAGATGGTTAGTTCTGATTGTGGTCTACTTTCCTGCTGGTTTGCTTTCCTGGATCCTTCATGATTTGCATTGTAGGCTGTCAGGGAGCAAAAATCCTAGAAACCTGGGAGCTCCAGCTCTTATACTTAGATTCCTGGATTAGAAGTACACTGCCAAACTCCTATAACCCAACGCCGGGCACCCTTTCTAGCCAGCATCAGGATGCTTCTGTGATGATATCTGATTAGGATAAGAAAGGAAGAAAATGATATCTTTAGAAAAATATGCTTAAAAAGGATGAAGTTCTCTCTGACATCATCGGTTTCTGTGCCAAGAGGAGAAAGACTGAATTTTGGGTTGCTGGGGTGTATCAAAGAGAAATTTGGAAAGCAGTTGACAAGAGAGTAAGGCATGACCGTTAAAGACCCCTGTAATCACTTGAATACCGGCTTGACATTAATTCAAGTCTGCATTTAAAAAGGCATTTTCTATCTGGTTCAAATACAAGGTTATCTTCTTAGACCTTTGGGCTCATTATTAAGCGAACCTTCATTCTTAAGCCTTCCTTTTCCTCTCACCCACTGCTCCTGCTCCCAG
>VZTV01011374.1:0-11437 GCA_013400875.1 Anhinga rufa
TTTTACTTAGTTTTGCTACAGTGTTACTTTTCCTTCACAGTGGCAGTCCAAAGACAAAAATACAGAAAAAGACAGAAATCTTATTTAAACTTCTTCTTTAAGATATAGGTGCTGGGCAGACAGATGTTTTGCAGAACTATATGCAGCCTTCAACACTGNAACACTGTAACTCCCATACTTGCCTTGCTTCTCATCGCCAATGAAAAACTGATATCTGTGCAAAGTGGCCTGGAACAAGAGGATCTCAGAAACACACCTGTCACCCCTTGTTTCGTAGGTAGCACTTTCTCCTTGAATAGCAAAGACCTATGTTGCAGACCTTCTTCCAAAATGGCGTGGCTCTACTGTGTGTAGCACCTGAAAAGAAATCCCCTAGGACAGCTTGCAAGTGGGATGACACTACCTACCTGCCTTCCTCCACACACCCAAGAAGATCCCACTGCCCAGCAGACCTCCCAACAGTTAAGCGTTTCAATGCTTGCCTTGCTTTGTAGAATCACATACAGATTCAGAAAATAAGGGAAATAGGCCTTTATTCCTCATTCTGCCCCTTTGTGTTTGTATAGGCTGAGACAGGATTAAAAGAATAGTTACTAGGATACATAATAATGTTCTGCTCTGTAATTCTCTCTCCCCTGAGTCCTTCATTCTGACAACTTTCTGTAGTTAAGGCACCTTCTGCATGAATCTTCTAAAAAAATTAAAAAATAAAACTCCACCAAAACAGGATGTATGAGTGCACATTTAACTCTCCCCCTTGAGGAGAAGCTAAGAAGGAGAATGAACCACTCATTATACACTTAGCTTAATGCACAACTACAAGGTGCTGACACTACCCTGATGAAGATAGAAGATAGTCTAAGAACAGAATAAAATATTTTAAAGGGGACTTCACATGTTTAGGTTTTTTTTTCCTTTATTTGCTCTTCATTTACCATAGTTACTCCTCAGGGAAGGGGTAATCATTCTGTGATTGGAATTGCATGTGATTACCTTCAAGAAATACATGGCCAAATGTTTTGCAAAGAAATGCTTATATTTAATTAACAAGTTGCATGGTTCATTGACGCAATTTATAGTGAGATATATTTTTTTAAATCCTCTTTTGCTGCCTGGGCAAGGAGAGAAAGAGACCAAAGAGCATAGCAGCAGGTACTATTTCTGGACAAGCATAGCTTTCAGTAAAGGCTGAACAACCATGCTGTGGGAAAAACAGGACAAAATTTTGCTGCTAAAAAGAGACTAGTGATAGCATTTTTTTCGTAGGAATAGAAGTTGGAAGTTAACTAATAACCATAGTTACAGGAAAAGCCGTGGCAGTACCTTCAGGTTTTAGCTACTAAATGCCACATAACAGAAAGAGAATGAGGGTCATGTGTGAGTTTCACCTCAGTCAAGTTTCACTTCATCTTAGTCATGCATTATCAATTTATTAGCCTGGAGCATTTTGTAGAAGAAAAGTACTTATGGTGTCCTGACTGATTGAAGGATGGTGAGAAAATATGATAAATTTGTTAAATTAATAAAAAAATACATTGTATTCATTGTATATAATGTAAAAGCTGTGATAAAATGAAAATTCTATAATGTAGGAATATATAGCTGTCATACACCATGCCTCACTTTTGTTTAAGCTGTAGATAATATCATAGTACGTAAGTAGATCATGAGTTAGGGTCACTTCAATACCCATGAATGTAATGTTTCTCTTAAATTGTAATTTCATAGGTTCTTATGGCTTAGTTTCCTTGCCAACTCATTATCAGTTGCATTAGACATATGCTTGACATTAGGGTCTTCACAAGTCCCTAAAGGAACAGTTGACCTCTCTCCTACTTAGTCACTTCCTTCTTCTGAATCAACCTCTTTCCACTTAATCCTTAATTTTTCTAGTTCTGCTCTTACCAATCAACCACAAACTCCATGGACACCGGCTGTCTGTACCAGCCAGCCACCAGGCCACGTGGTGTACAAAAAGGGGCTGAAAGAAGCCGGTTTGTTCAGCTTTAAGAAGAGCAAGCAAAGGCAAGATATTATTGATCTTATTGCTATCTTCAACTACCTACTAGGAGGGTATGGAAGAACAGAGTCAAACTCCTTCCAGGGTGCACAATGACAGGATGAGAGGTGATGGACACAAACTGTAACATGGGAAATTCCAATTAGATGTTAGGAAAAATATTTTCACCATAGACAAACAGTGGAGCGGGTTTCCCGGAGGAGTTGTGGCATCACCACCACTCAAAAGTCAATCAGACAAGGTACTGAGTAACCTATTTAAGTTAGTCTTGCTTTGAGTGGGGCCAGATGACCTCAAAATGTCTCTTCCAACCTAAACTATGTGGTGATTCTGTGTTTCTATTCAATTCTAGTATAGGAGAGCTCAGCAGGCAGTGTCTGCCATTGAAGAAACTACTCTAGTTGAAAATCTGAGTATGCCTGAGACAATAGATCCCTCTTATAAGCAAAAGGGAGTGATTTATGCAAAGGTAGTTTGTGCCACAGAGGGAGAGATCAGTATTCTCTTTTGGATGTATTTTTTTCTATGTTGACACAGATCATATTGAATTTAGTAGTTATTCCTGATGAAAACAAAAATAGCACAGAATCAACTCCTAAACTCAAATGAACCAAAAATAAAATAACTGATAAGTTTCCTTTCAGTATGGCTTATTCTATTTCAGGAAACACAGAACCCAATAAGTTATATTCAAAGCCCCTCTATAATTAAGTGTAAGTGAAGTATATTGCTGCAGCATATTAGTGACTCCATGTAAACATATTTTCCTCCTGAATAGTTATAAACAGGCACACCATAACCTCATTTTTAGCTTTTTTCCACATTATAAAATCATTTTTCTCTTTGCAAAATGTCACTTTCTTTCCAGCAGGTTAATCCCAGGAGGTCTGGTAACTATAATTACTCCATTTAAGTATTCCACATATCTGTCAAGACTCAAAAGAATTCTGTAGTGTCAGTTTAAATATAAATATATATAATTCTAGTTCATAATCATCACTTCAAGTCTGTTATGAAAACTGTATTACTCATTCAGAGTGTGTGTGATGTTGTGTACGTATGCAGCATTTGTTGCAGCATTTTCATTGATTTATTGGTTAAAAAAAACAACCATACTAACTGCAACACATCAATGATCTCATGCAGAAAACAATGCTCTTCAAAGGTAAACTTGTCTATAAGTTTTTATTCTAATTACTTGAGGAAAAAGCACCAGAAATTTCCTAGCTTTTTAAACAGAGAAAGCTGAAAATGTCTATAATACTGTAAAAGCAAACCCTAGCAAAACATATTTGATGTTTTCACTTCTATATCATTTCCAACTAAGGAAAATATTTTCATTTACCAGTGACCAGAATTTTGGTTTTTTCTTAGTAGGGGGTAGGAAGTTTTGGGGGAGTTGACAATTTTCTGACACCTTATAAATACCCCAAAACACTACACAGTTAAAAGACAAGCGTCTTAATGGCTTAGAAATGAAAACTGTAATGTTGATCAAAAATAGATCACGGTTTATTTTCCTTAAGTTGAATGTTCTCATCAGGTCTTTATTTGTTTAGCCTGCTAGAATAGCCTTTGCAATACAGGTAAAAGTGTAACAGTTTTACATGGAAAGTTTTGAAGTAGCAGAACAAATATCCTTACACCCATCAAACACAACTAATACCAATGAATAGAATTTCAGAGCTTTTAATCTCCATGACAACCCACCTCAGATTCTTCAATAAAATGCCACTTTACATGCACACAAACATACTCATTTATGCACACCTATCATGTGTTTATAAATCTCACCAGTGCTGTGCATCTTAAAACCATATATAATACCATTGATGTCTTTCTCTTTGAAAACTAATCAGTCAGCACTCCAGCTAAAAACTTAATTTGTATCCTTCTGATTATATTAACTGTTGAATAAACAAAAGGCAAAGAGATACATACAAACTATGGCTCAAACATATAAGGACGTACCTGGAGTTTTGGCAAGCATCAGGAGAAATACCTGATATATAAATAAATTGGGAGAATTACTTCAAAGACCTACACAATAGAATCACAAATTGCATAGCAGAATTATTCACAATACTTTTTCTGTCTTAGAAATGAAATAGTTGACTTAAATATTATAAGCAGAGCGCTCACTAAGCTGTGTGAGTAAGGATCTAATAACTGATATGAGTCACGTACTGATGTAAAGGTGGCTCACACCTACTACTGGAAAAATCATGACAAATGTTTAAAAAACTGTCCCAAGACCAAAGTTCAATTTAAGCTACTCCAGGAAATGGGACAGATGTCTGCCCTCACAAAAGAAACAGATACCTGCTGCCGTTCGCCCAGCGTGTAATATTGCATTCACAACATCCGCTAATTACAGTCCGCTACCTTGCCTGTTTTGTGTTTTCAGGACTGGTTCCTGGACTACCCGTGCTGCCACAGCTGTAACACACCTGCTGGGGGGATGCACCACACCAGTGCAGAATGAAGGAAATGATTGCTCAGGCCTGGAAGTGGGCCTGCCAAACCTTCGCATGCATGACCTGAATGGATCACCCCCCATAGCTGCAGCTCACATCCTCCTCCAGCATGGGGCTTCAGAAGGCAGCGTGCCCCCTGCCCGCAACCCTCTGCAGCCTCCGCTCCAGCAAATCTTGCCAGCACTTCTAAATAACCTCTTTTAGCAACCTCTCATCTCTAACACCCCTACCCAATCATAATAGACGTTATTAGTCAGGGTTAATTGCACCACGTCTCAGGTACGATTTGTACCTGTTAAGCTACTCTGCAAGGTAATAGCTGATGAACTGAGCAGATCTCTTTCTCCTGCCTTCTCTCAGGGCATGCCAAAGGGCAGCCTAGCCATCGGTGTCCATGTTGGGAAAAGCACTTTTCACATACACACACACACACACAAAGAGAAGAATAAGTCAGGAGCAGCTTTCAGCTGTGGGAACAGCCTTCTCTGTGGCATCCCAGGCCATCCCTCACCTTCTCAGGAGTCTGCTCATCACAAGACCTTTTATACCAATTAGTATGGTCAGCGCACAGCAGATGACATAAAACTCCTGTGAATCTCACTGCCAGCTTGGAAGCACAGGTAAGAAACTCAGCAGAGAGAACTCTGAAATACCACCAGGTTTCTTTTGTGGTAGACATGAACAGAATTCTCAGCATTCTCCTTCCTGTCGGTTTCTTTCTGCCACTATACATATGTTTATAGAGGAACACAGGCCACTTCAGCATACCTCTATTTGCATGGTATGTCACAGGACCTTAAGGGCTTAGGAAGGACTCAAGGGCATGCTGAAGACCTTCCCTGTTTATATGAATGGCTTGGCCCGTAAGTCTCAGAAGGCATTATGGATGTACGCCAGCTGGCACAAATACTTTGCCAACAGACACCTAACAGAACTGTGCTTCAGAAAATGTGACGGGGGAGGGCGGGGGGCAGCATTTTGCAGTCTTGGAGCAACCAGTGCTGCACTATCTGGCTAGTCTGCAGGCATCCTCGAGCAGTAATCTATCAGATATATTAACTCTGCCTATTCATTTAAGATTAGCTGTGAACTCTGTAATAAAAGTGCCAGTTTTAATATCAGCACTAACTTTTGCTGTTCCCTTAGGTGTCCAACCAAAAAAAAAGCTTCCTGCAGTCCAAGTACATCTCCCATTATGTATCAATACTAACAATGCTGTCTGTCCCAAAAGCTTCCAGTGTGGCCACCCCCCTTCCTATGCCTCTATCAATAATGAAGACATATTATGCATTCTAAAATGGCATTGCATTATGCTATAAAATAAATGTAATTTGCTCAAGTTTTGTGGGTAAATGCCAAATTAAGTTTATTTTCAAACTTCAGTCCATATTTTCAAACTGCAGTCCATTTCACTGCAAGCCAACAAAATGAATCTGTCGAGATTTATTCCTCAAAATGTCTTGCTCTGCTCTGTAATTTTTCATATAGTACTTTCCCTGCTTAAGAAACTTCAGTATGAATTCTTACTGAGACAGAAACTCATCTGCCTTTTAGTTAAGCATTTATGCTCTTTCTAAATCTGGCAAAAGGACAGAAAGTCTAAAAAGCCAAAATTTAATTCTTTTCCCAAAGAAGACTTCAAATCTTTTCTCATAGTACAAAGGTAGAGTTCCAGGGTGACAGAGGTATGTACAAGAGTTTACAAGGCAAAATGAAACCTTCTGCAAAAAAAATGCCTTGAGGTGCTTCCTCTTCTAGCCTTTCTTCATTGATGGCCAGTTGCATCACTTCTAAGCATTCATTATCCTCCCTCCATTAAAATGGCCACCTAAGTTACCAAAAGACAAGGTATAATATAGATAATCTCCTTTGTGTATATTGAATGCTACACGCAGCCTCAAAATACTAATGCTGGATTGTACTGTCTAGACCGAACATCTAAATTTCCTACCTAGAGCTTCCCTAAAATGCTTTGTTTTTTAAGCTGGTGTTGACAGTGCCAAAAAGGGCTCAGCTACATTATTTAGGTACTCATTACTCAAACACAACAAAAGATAGGAGTTACCTTCTATCTGCATTTCTAAGGTGTAGAGAGCCCAAGGTTGGCCTGTCCACCTCTAGAGCACAAATCATTGTAGAACATAAACCTGTAGAGATTAACTTTATTGTTTTCTCACTTTTTCTTTAAGGCATTGTTAAAATCAAATTAAAAAGACAATGAGTTGAACTTTTCATGGTGCCTGGATATAGTTCAGAGCAGACTAAGAAAGTCACAAGTTCAGAGATACTAATTCTTATTAATCATAATGATATTTTTTACACTATAGCTACCACATCGGTAACAACTTCATTTTAGATGAAGAACCCTGCGAACAGATAGCAAGAAACTTTCATTGCCACCTAGATTTCTAACTGAAATCTAATATAGGGACCACAGATTTTACATGGAATTAGCAGAGCTTTTCAGCTGTCAAGACCCAATGCATGTTATTAGAAGATCTAGCCATGCAACTCATAGTAAGAAGAACCTTCTTCCTACTGAATGGGTTTGTGTTAAATCAATGCTTCACTTTTTAAAAAAATGTTTTATGTGTTCATTTTATAACTCCTGCATCATGCAGTTAATTCTCAAGTCAAAAATACTGTTTGCCTAGGATCCTAATGACATTTACAGGGCCTACAACTAAATAAACAAGATACTTTACCGTCTCTCAGTGCCTTATCCCTGTAAAAATTACATACTGTACTTCTACAGAAATGTATCTTTTCTTCTGTTTAGTTTATTACCTAGAGAGAAAAAGTTTTAGGTATCTTTTTATGCCTTGTAGCTGTAGTCTCTAAACTATATGTAATTACTTTCAATGAAAAAAGAAAACCATAATGGGAATAGCTTTATTGTCATATTTTTACTAGTGGGTGTGAGAAGTGATTTAACTTACAGGTACTGATTATTTAATTGTATTGATATAGAGCATACAGCCTACCATGACTAGTGAATCATTCAGACTGACAAGAGGAGGTGTAAAAACTCTTCTTGCTTCTATTCTGCCACATCCTTTCAGTTTTACAAAGGAAAAAGCTTTATTCATAGGTGGGGGTTGGTAAGCCATTAAGGTTCTTGATAACAGCTATGAATGCATAAAGCAAGCACGTCAAATCCATATGGTATAATTCTGAAATTAATTGGATAGTGAAACAAACTATTCCAACAGATGACTATATCTTCAGGTACACAATATAGCTGACTCTGAGCCTACATATGGTTTAAAAATAATCTCTGTAAACTTTACAAAATTAAGCTTATATATAAATTGCTTATTCTAATGTGTTCCATTTCATTTGTTAGTGTGTGACCTTTATTCAACACAATTGTTGCATAAACCCATTTACTTGTTTAGATGTGAAAAGACACCACAAACTATTAAAATCTTAGCTACATCATTATGTATGAAAGTAATTGTACTGTATATTTTTAAACCTGTGGCCCTACAGCAGTAGTTGATTAAAAGAACATGAATTTAGTCTGTAAAATAATTGTGCTTTGGACAATACTTGACCAAAAATAATTAGCAGAATTTAGATAAATTCTCGGTCTGGCTTTCAGCAACCTGAATAGAAAAAGCCACCTATAGATGGGCTTGAATATGACTGTCTGAGTTCTACAGTAATATTATACAGGAATAATAGGGCTCAGATTTTAGATATACAACAAAGCACAGGCTTTTGGCTGAAAAAAAAAGTCTGTTTTTCTTTTCTTCCTCATCAGTTTTATGTTTTTCACTAAACACAAGATGATGAAAAGCAAGTGAGTAAGGGATTCACATAAATCTCTTAATTTTCCATCAGTGCCACCTTTTGATGAGGATAATTAATAAGATGCAAGTCATCTGCTTTCTTTAAATGGTTATAATTTTGTATAGTTAGAGTCAACAGCAGATTTGAAAGTTATACTTTTCTCATTGTTTTTCCTCTAGCATTTAAACAATATATATATTTCTGTTTCTGTGGGGTTTCCAGTATCTAATATAAATACCAAAAATTATCTTCTATTTTCAGTATCATTAATAATTCCTTTATTAGTATAAATGAATATTCTAAGAAGCGGGGTAAAAGTAATACCCTGAAAGCATTAACTCATTTGCTTAGTAACATTAGTTATTGGCAACCAATTTGCCTAGGAACATTAAGTATAAGATGAGTTTTTTCTTTTTATTACTTTTTTTCTGGTTAACAGAAGAAACCAAGTAAGGTAAGAGCTGTGTTAGAAGAGATCCAGCACTGGTAAAAGAGTTCTGAACTAGTGTTTATATTCACTAAATAGTGAAAGAGTTCCTTTTAAGTACTGCCACGTGCTTGTTTTGCCAGAAATGAAGTGGTTTTCTTCAACAAATTACTAAAACCTGCCTGGTACTTGTAGTCCAAGAAGAGCAATATTGTTGAAGGTAAATCTTTTTTCCCTTTTTTGTCTTGTACAAAAGACAACCAAAATGGGTCTGCCTGCAGGGCAAAAATTTCAGAAAATGAAGAAGCTGGGAACGGCTGTATATTCTGCACAGCTTCACAAGTGATGGGTTAGTAATGGCCCATGGGAGGAAAGCTGGCCCATCTGGACAACTCTTTGGTGAAAACAAGTTATATTTTATGGAATATAAATTAAGGAAATTTTTGACTGGCTAGCTATCTTCAGATAAGGAAGCTAGACTATTCTAAGTAATGCATCATCAGAACAAATATTGCAATTTCACTTGGATTACACTTGAAAGTAAAATAATCCTGGTCTAAGGTGAAGTTTGCAGATCCTGACGGAAGAATCTTTGTGCTGGTAAATTTAGCACAGTTTACTTCTAACAACTGGCATTTCATGATCGTTGATTATTTCCAAGTTGCTTTTCAGAACAGTGCATAACAGTATTTTTATTTAAACATGAACTAAAAATTAAAAGTATGGCAATTCACCCTATTTATCAATTCATAATTAATAAAAAGGATGAAACCACGAGAATTGAACTTACCCTTTGAAATGACAGGATTGAAGAGAATCATAAGAACAACTTAGAGACCTGAATAGGTAATGTGAGCATTGCTAAAGGATGTTGTAAGTCTGATAAAGAATTCTATTAAAATATTGTTATTCAGCATCAAATTGTAAAAAATATTTTTAGATTAGGTAAAAAATCATAGAATTGTAAAGCTTAAAGAACAGATAATGTAATTATAACAAGATACAGGTGAGCTACTTAAATTATCATATTCCACTTAACAACTCAGTGATCATAATCATTTTGCAACTATTATATCCAAAAAGATGAAGAATAATTTAGAAAATCATTGACTCCATCTAGTGGTGATTTTCTGTGATTTTCACTTGCAACTCTGCTTCAGTAGGGAACTCTATTCCAAGCTTCGATTCTAATTGGTTACCCTTCAAGAAACAACAGATAACAACAGCAATCCACTTGATGGATATATGAAATGCTTTTAGACTTTTTACAGTATTGAAATAAATCAGTTTCAAAACCTATGCTTAAGCGTTTAAATTATAATCTTAGAAAAAGCAATTGGTAGTAATGCCCGTATCTCTTCCAAGAATGGTGCTCACAATATCTTGCAAAGAAAGTCAACATAATTTTTCATATGCTTGGGAAAGTGCATGTACCTCAGCTTGGGAAGCTGAGACAGGGGGAAATGGGACAATTTTGGCCAGTGCCAGAATGTGGAAAAGAACCCGAGCCTCCCCACTCGGCTCAGGGTTCCCCCGCACAGAACCAGGACGAGGGAGGCAGAGTGGTTGGATGTTTTTGGCTCAGATCAGTGACAAACTGGTGGTGACTGGCACTCCATGATGACATATGAAATGAAATGGTGTTTTTTCATTTTATAACTTAGAGGAGGGAGCCATATCACTGTGGCCAGCACCTTAGCCATCTCAAGTAAGCACGTTTGCCACCTGTTGAAACAATATAAAACTTGTTAGACTTCAGAACCTGATCTGCTTACGCAGTCCCCACTACGGTACAACTGAATCAAGGTGGCAGCGTGGCATGAAGAAATGTACACCGCTAATCCCCAACGATCTATCTTATTCTATAGAAGAAAAGCAATGTCTAGTCCCCAGGGCAATAACTGTCATTTTTTGAAAGCATTTAATCCAGATGAAGTAATTTTGGATATTCTTGTTTATATAACAACTAAAATGTAAGTCTGCCTGTGAAGTTTGAGGGGCTTGGAGAGCAGCATGCACCAGGCTGCCACGTGTTTAGTCAGGGTCAGTGAAAGGAAAATGAAGTCCATAGTGATCAGAAGCAAAGGAACTAGAGTCAAAAGTGATTTTAACATTGTGAAGGTTTGGAGCTTTGGGGGAATGTAGAAATCAAACAAGGTTCATTTTTTACAATACTGTTCACAACACACTGTTCAAGCAATACTGTTTACAACAATACTGTTTTTACAACAATACTGTTCAAGCAATACGGTGGACCTCAGGAAGGAGGCCTTGTATTCATCTCCAGGGTTTCCACGACAGGGCAACAAAAATGTCCCAAATACTGTTCTATTTTATGTACAGTCAAATACATAACACTTCCCAATTAATGATCTGGAAAGCTACCAATAAATTGTGAACTGGTCCACAGCTATGAGACAAATATCAATTCCTGATGTAAATAAACATCATTCCATAAGCAGGATGATTGGGGTTCAACTCTAGCTTGATCTGACTATCACTACCTTGTCAGTCATAGTCTGCCATAACACCTAGGACACTGAGCAAAGTATTAGCACTATAGTGAACTGTGCTTTCAGAGCTAAAATTTGAATGTTGAAAGCATTCATTGGTGAAATTATCCAAAGGTTATTTTGAGTGAGTAAACTTGGCAAACAGAGTTCTTTCCCAAAAGCAGTATAAATAGTACATGTCAATAAAGAAGCTCACTTACCCTCT
>VZTV01011394.1:0-15745 GCA_013400875.1 Anhinga rufa
GTTCCTGTCCCTTGATGAAATATGTGCTCTTCCCATGGCATGGAAGACTGCACTTGCTTGGCTGGTTGTTTTATTAAGCTAAACAGGAGGTGCTTGTGTGGGACTTTTCAGGTAGAGATTGGCTAAGTCAATCACCAGTAAAAGTAATCTGATTTACTACTGCTTCTCTAAAAGGTAAGGATGCCTTTTATGAAGAGCACCAAGTAGTGCAACACAGGGTGGGTTGTACTGAAGGTCACCGGTGGCCCACAGGGCAAAGGTTTAGCATAGTCACCTTGTTGTTACAAAAAGAGATGATGTTACAGGGCTCAAGTGTAGTAAGTCTCTCTTGTCATTACTCCTGACCTGTAGAACGAGCTCCAACCAGTTTCTAAGAGTACTGCAGAGACATAACAGCCCTTTTAAGGGCTATTCATATCCAACATGCTGGCACACTTGTGTGTGAATGTTTTCATCACTGCCACTTCTTCCTATAGAGTGTGAAATATACTGTTGAAAGCAACTCCACAGTAGGTGGATACTAGAGGGATTCTACAGGAAGAGATTCAAAAACACTTCATCTTGGAATTTCTGAATATAAACAAGCATTCCTTCTTTCAGTCCCCCCAGTACGATACGTGTAGGAATGGGCATTGATGCAGTAGTGACACAACTGGGGGTGGGGAGGAGAGAAGAGGAGGGGGGAAGAAAGACTGTAAGCACACTTAATAACTGAATTATTAATGAGTGCAATACACTGAAATCTTGGTATTGTCTCATTACCATGTTGTCACTGTAGATACCTTTCCAGGATGTGAATTACTTTAAGAACTCATATGCCTGAAAGCAAGATCGGTACCTTGCCCTTTGTATTTATGACAGATGTGAAATGGTTAAGTTTTGAGAAACATCATAGTTAAACTTTTCAAGAAGATTTGATGTTTTGTCAATATTGATTCAGGCTTCTCAGTGTCAGTGGAGTAAAAAATAATAAAGTTCTGTTGCTGCAGGGACATGAAGAAAAGATGTTTGATTGATTCTTCCATTATCCAATGACAGCTATTATGGAGCAGGGAATAAAAATGGCAATTATATTCTTGCTTTATAGAGTAAAAAGAAGGAAAAAGAAACTGTTCTAAGATTTACAGAGTTGACATATGAGAGCTGAAATATGCCAGATACAGGAAATGCAATGATTGGTCTCACAGCCCTGTTTCCAGAAGCACAGATATTTAACAATAATATTTGTATTCAGCAATTAAAACTAATATAAAGTGGTGTTTAAATATATTGAACAAATAAGTACATCCAAAACCAGTATGCACATTAGGAAATGGTATAGTTGTTTACCATTAATGTATGAAGTAGATTTAAAGAGATAAAAAAGCCTGGAGACACTTTTTGAAGTTTCTTTTTTATGCTTTGATTAAATTGAATCACAATAAAACTCCTTGCAAACACTTAAACACAGTATAAGGCACTGCTTATTTTTGTACCTGCAGATAATAGTTGTGCAGGCAGTGCTGCCTTTTTTTTTTTTAGTACTTCCCCTTATTTTCACATGCTTATATTTCAGAGACAGAAAGTACATTTGTGCAGAATTTATTTCTCAATCAGGGAGACAAAAAATTGCTCTGGATTTTTTAAACTCTGATATTAATTCTAATGAACATAACTTTCATTGCATCAGATTGCTTTTTATTTTGAGGAAAAAAAATGTATAATGTTTTGTGCCTTCAGACATAAAACCCACAATAATATACACATCTTTGATTTGGAACGACCCCCTCCTTCCAGCTGCAATGAAAACAATTAACAATGTGGTATTTCTTTCTTTTTTTTTTTTTTTAAGACAGCCCCCAGACATGCAGTCAAAAATGGAAGTAAGAATATGTTAGATGTTCTTGTTTCTTGAGACAAAGCAAATTATTTTGTCAAATTGTTCTTTTAACTCTACTAAAACACCACCTACAGCTGCAATTTTACAAAAAAAGATTTGTCTATTTTGGCATTCCAGTGACAAAATTAATTTTTTATTTGCTTGTCTTTGGTTTAGTTGGTCTAATTTTATTTGTATATAAATGCAATGTTGAAAACAATTCTTTAATATAGGTCTGTTGATTATACAATCTATGTCAATAAAAGATTAATTACTTAAATTTCTCTTAATGTCTCAAGTGACCTAGCTGAAGACAATAGCAATGTTAGGTTTTTCTCAAGCTGAAGGACAAATTAGAGAAGAAAAACTGCTTGTTATTAGTGACCATCCAACTGGCATCTGTTTTTATAAATCATATCTGCCTTTGTGCAGCAGTGCAATTTCTACTCTTTTGGGAAGCTCTTTGCTACTTTTGGTAATCTACAATGTCTGCTGCTATAATTTGCATTCAATATTTTTCCAGGTGGGTAACAGAAACTCCCTCATCTGGTAAAACCTCTCCCTTCTACTATGCTAAAAATTTTTTCTCAACTCAGAATGATTTTTCAGCAGCTGGGTCTTGGAATATCTGCCTCTGCTTTGTTGTCTGCAAATGCTACCCTTCCAGCTTCTCACCAGGCTCACAGTTCACCCCTCCCTTTGGCTCCGCTTCCCATTGCCTGCTGGTTAAGTCACAGATGTGTGGTCTGTGTCAACTGGACCACAGCCATCCAGTGTGTACATGCTCTCAGACTGAAAATGCATAGTCAAATGTTATCTCACAGTGTCTCTTGTCAGTCTTGCACATAGCACTTCCAAAAGCCAAATTAACATCATAGCACTAAGACCTTATCTTAATTGCAGAAACAAAATTCCTCTTTAAATAGTAGTTATCTTTGTTCTCAGGGAAATATACTTCCCTGAAGAGGTCTAAACATCCTTTTGGTGGTTGAATTGTTTGTTGACCTTCCTCAGCCTATGCCATGACCAAGCCTTTATGACTGGTGACACTGTGGTGACACTTAACCTTATCTTCTGGTGAAACACCTAAACAATATGCTGCACAGTTTAACTGGAATATTGTAACTAGACTAAAAAAACAGGAAAAACAGGAAGCACACTTCTTATTTCTCAAATAAGCAGTCAAAAGGTTTTTATTTCAGACAGCAAATGATAGCAGCTAGCATGTATGCTACACCTTTTAGTAGGACCCTATCAACAATCTAACGCTATAAATAATCCTGCAGTGTGAACAGTAATTCATTACATTTTATCAAGCTGAATGCGTCATGTTCTATATCTTCAGAAAAGGAAAATAAGTGAAGATAGACATCAGTCAATAATGTAACAATAGGAAAGAGTAAATAACAAGTTCTACAAAATATTCTGTCAAGGAAATGCAGAGTAATTGTCATTTTGCAATAGATAGCGTAGTCTAATATCTGATCTCTAGCAGTAAACAACACCAAACACCATGAGAAAAATGCATGTTTAGGGATGACACAACAATTTTTTGGAACTGGCATTTTTTTCCTAAATTTTCTCAGTGATATCCCCCAGCATATTTCCTTATTTTATCAAAATGAGAAAAAAAATTATTTTGGGTCAATTCTTTCTATTATAATTAGAAGCTCCCAACCACCTATAATAACAACTGAAGAAAACTGCATTTATTTGAATTCTATATTAGCTAGTAGCTGACCAATTCCATGTCAAACTTTTAATAACATTTTTGACGTGCGGAAAGCGGACTCCACAGTCTATAAGATTGTAAAGTAGGTATGTTTATTCAGCGCTGGGCAGCACGGGGGGTAGTCCCACCAAAGTCGTGTGCACCTGCGACAACTCGCTTCAAATTTATACAGTCAAGTGTTACATATACGTCAGGTTTCCTAACACGTCTATACATATGTATGACCTGTCCCCGCTTCGTATTAAAATTAGAAGTCCCTTCCAACTGCGCTTGCGCAGTGTTTTCTGGTGGTGGTCGCAGGGGGTAGTGGGGATGAAGGCTGATGACTCTTCTTCGTCACCTCCAAGTAACCCGTTGCTTTGCGCAGACTCAGGTCGTCCTTGGCTCTTATCCAAATCACAATCCACAAAACCTGCCACTCCCACCGACCTACCCAACAGTCAACAAATCACCCAGCAATGTCCCATCCACCCAGACAGTCAAGTCAAATCGCCAGTCAACATTCCATCCATTAAGACAGTTAACACGTCTTTGAACAACATCTTATCTACTAGGATTTTCTTAACCCCTTCTCTCATTTTCTTGATGACATGGGAGAAATTTAATTATCTTTTGAGGTTTATTTTGCCAGGATCTTGTAGTGTAGCTAAAAAGCCCTACACTTTTCCTTTATCTTCTACTTCCCCCAAATTTGAAACATCCAAAACTATCTGTTTGGGGTTTTTTGTTTGTTGGTTTTTGGTTTGTTTGTTTGTTTGTTTTTTGCTTAAGATTACACCCCACTTTTTAGGAATATGAACCTGTAGGGTTTTGGTTATGTTTTGGGTTTTTTTCATAAAGTACCTGGGATGGAATATACTACAAATATTTAGAAATTGCATAAACACTAAGCTGCTAGCAAGAAAAGAAACAAAATCGGGCCCTTTTCAGAACAGAAAATCGCTTTTGTTCCTTCTTAACATTAAATGGATATCTAATATTGTTTTAAACTATTAATGAGTACTAACTATATAATTACCTTCAATTCATCAATTAACTAATTATTTCAACCCTTTGTAAGTACTATACTACAGTGTAATAAAAGAATTACTCTACAAAACCAGGGATTAGTCTTGGAGAAGGATTTAAAAAATAAAGTACGAAAAACCCAGAATGATGGATCATAACCTCAAAAACCCAGGGTGGTGACTCATCCCAGAATCACTAGTCACCGCATGTGTAATTTCCTGACCACAGCTGCCAGACTCTGTTGGCCAAGGGAGCAAGAACTGTGCTTGAAAGCTGTTTTCAATTTGTTTTCCTAATACAGGCTAAAATGTGTTTAACTTGTCAGTGCAAATCATGTTCAGTGCACTACTGTGAAAGCATGTTTTGCATCTTAATAATTGTATATGCTTTCTGGATCAGGTACTGAGCCATTTCAACCTCTTTTATAACTAAGATTACACGAACCCTCACATCTGTCTCCAGCTTTCAAGTAGTATCTAATGGGAGGAGAAGGAAGGCTCAGTTCAAGGCAGCAATATAGCATGACTACTGCAGGACTGCTGAAGATCTAAGTGCAGCGCAGCAATGTGTGGTCATATAAGTTTGTCCTGATAGTGAGTATTCGTCAAAGCTCCCAGGAAAGGTGGAGCATGGGTAGTGACTGATAAAAGGATGTAAGAGAAGTTAGGAGTGTTTGCTAGTAAAGGACCCATTTCAGATGTAAGCAGGTGATTTACTGGGTATTAAAGCATATATGGAATAAATCTTTGTCCCCCTGGTCTTTACTATAACACAGGACAGCTACTTGCAAAACGTAGGCAGCAAAACCACTCCCTGAGTAAACTCTTACAGCACTGTACATTGAAAGGGCTCCATCCCTCTTGCCTCCATGCAGCTAGTGAAAGATGCTCTCTTTTATCAACAAGCCAAAACTACAAAAAAAAAAGAACTAAGGGGAGTACTATAAGCATTTTTTTTTCCGTAGCTACCTCTTATCCTTTTATATGCCTGATGAAAACTTTTCCATGCATTTCCTGGCCACTGTTTACACAGAAATTAAATTACATTTAAATTAGTATTTGCAAGGTATTTTTCATTAATTTTAAAAATTAAAATTTTATTTTTAAAATCATAAATATATTCAGGAGCTTGAATCTTTTACTAAAAAAACACTTTAGATTAAATGACATAAATAAAATTTCTCTCTTTTTTGTAATGTTTGAATGGAAATATCATTTCCTGAGCAACTGTGATAGTAGTCCCAGGTATTTTTTCCTGACTAGTTTAGTGGAGAATTTATCTTCTCATGCTCTGTGCAGCTGTGCAATTTTTTGTATGAGTTTTGCAAGAAAATCATGGAATCATAGCATCATAGAATGTCCTGAGACCCACAAGGTCTGTCTTATACTCATGCCTGGAACAACATCTAAAGGGGTCATATTCCTGAATGTTGTCTCCTTCTCTGCATTGATGTAAATAGTCCTCGTGGACTGAGCATACCTCTGTTATGGTTTCAGCTGGGATAGAGTTAATTTTCTTCACTGTAGCTGGTGTAGTGCTGTGTTTTGGACTTAGTATGAGAATAATACTGATAACACAATGATGTTTTTAGTTGTTGCTGGGTAGTGCTGAACCAGTCAAGGACTTTTCCAGCCTCTCATGCTCTGCCGGGTGCACAAGAAGCCAGGAAGGGTGGGGGCACTGCCAAGGGAGACAATTCAAACTGACCAAAGGGATANCGTCCCACAGGGGTGGGGGGAGTGAGCGAGCGGCTGCGTGGTTGCCAGCTTAGTGCCGGTGCTTAGTTGCCGGCTGGGGCTAAACCACGACAACCTCTTAGTGTTTTCGCCTGCCAGAATGTGACTGAAGGAATCAGGATGAGTGACAAATGACCAAAATGTGGAGCAACTGTTATTGAAGTCAGGTTTTGCTATAGCTGATGGGTTTTAATGCTTTATAATTTTAATGCTTTATAACTTCAGTAACGCTTTTCAAAATTAACTTTCTCACTATGTACGTTGAATGAAATCTAAAAAAAAAAAAACAACCAACCAAACAAAAAAAAAACAAACAAACAAGTAGAATCACAATTAAAAGAGACCCTTCCAATACTTATCATCAGGGTCTGGTCCTGGATCTATGGCATAAATGTACAGACTTTTTTATCACTAGAACTACAGTAGGTATTATTTATTTCTGTTTGACTGTTGTTAGATGGGGGTTGGCATGGGGAGATGGAGTCAATCTACCTGATAGACAGCAATAGCAGATTTCACATAAGAAACCATCAGCTCTATTGGACGACATAGGAAAGGTGCATGTCCCGCAGTTACAGGTAAGAGAGGTAAACCCACAGTCTTCAGTGACCCCTGTGAAATACAGAGCAACTGCAGGGGGAAGAATTCAGATCATAGAAGATGAAGCAGATCAAGAAGATTAACTTTTTGTGGTTTATGATTGCCACCATCATTGACTGACTACTTAATTTTAGGCACTTCTTTTAAAAAAGAATTGTAAAAAAAGTCATTTTGTTACTAGTATTAGTGAGTGAATAAATGAGCCTTGAACTTGTGGTATGATGTTTTCATCTAAAATCACCAGTCACTATGCAAAAGGCATATTTTGATATGTAATGGGGAGAGCAGCAGGATATATTTTACCTCTGTCTTTTCAGTAAGCAGTTTTAAAATAGTATGCTGAAGCAAGATGCCACGACAGCTCATCTGCAATACAAATAGAAACTTCTGCGTTTCAGGTAGCAAACTAGCAATAACCATACTAAAGAAACTCAGATCAGAAAAGGTAATTACTTAACACAGTTTTAATTAATTTTAATGGAAAATATTCTATTACTAACCCAGGATGGTTGGTATTCCTTTCTTCTGACACTTTATAAGAAGATAATTGTCATTTCTATACACTGTTACTTTACTAGTTTCATAGTGAAGTTTAGAGTTTCACATTTTATAGTTCAGCAAAACTATTAAAGGAGAGAAAAATTACTCTTAACATTTACATAGGACATGATATAAAACAACAAAAGCCGCAATCTTTATCTAGTCATCTTTTTTTTCAGAAGCTATCTATTGCACACTACTGAAGACAAATACAGAGGTATAATACTAAGAAGCAAACCTGCAATTAGCAGGAAACATTGCCTGATGAGATTAATATCTTCATCTGTTATGAGATCGTCTGTTTTCTTCAGCGGAGGTTCTGATCTCTGAATCTTTAGACTGTTGGGTGATTCGTCATAGAGATATCTGTAGCAACATATGCCATTACACTTTCCTTCTTTTTCCAACTATATCTTCCTAAACACAGTTGTTAAGGATAATAAATGTTTCATATATTCCAGGAAGATATTTTCATTACAATATATGATTTTATTGCCATCTCTGCCAGATCAGTGACAACATATTTCTCATCACTCTGATTAGACAGTGTGGAAGGCTATAACTTAAAAAATTAAAACAAAACAAAACAACCTTATGATTCTTTCATTTTTTGCTATACAGAGCCCTTAATGAAGTTTAGTGTTATTAATATGTATTAAGAAAGAAACTTGAGAAAATTCTGGTTTAATGCTTATGGCACTATATACATGGTCTTATCAAATTTAGAAATGCAAGTGTGCTCATGGCTTTGTGATGGTTCTTTTATATGTAAAAATTTTAGAAGGAGAAAAATGTCTGGGGATGTGAAGAATATGTGGGGCCATTGTGGGGCTTGTTCTGATATTTTTGTAGATTGCCTTGTGAGGCAGATGGAACTGGTCCAGTGAATTAATGGAGTCAATGGGATATCTGCAGCACATAAAGGACACTCATGTCATTAGAGCAGTAGAGGGTCATGGAACTGATTGAATGACACATTGTCACCAGAAGATAGCAATAAGAAGTGCTGAGAGCTGCAGCAATGAATACAACACAAACATTCAAGAACATAGCTGTAGGTCACACAAGAAAATAAAGGTAAGCAATTTGCATAGCCTTGTCTATAACTAAAGCTTCACTGAACTATTAGTTAAATAATAAGAAAACACAGCTTTAAGAGACACACTACCTCACAAAATTTGTCCTTTTTGTTTCAAGTTAGCTAATGACCACTGAGAAGAAACTGACCTTTGCAAGTCATCTAAGGTAGAGGCAGACACAGATGTTATTTTTCATTATTTCTGTGCATTAAATGACAGATATATATCAGCCATAATAATTGTTGAAGGCACAGGTGTCCTTAAGTTTAGCCTTGGATTAAGCAATATTCCACCTTGTGCAATGTGAGCTGGAACAGACTCAAGTAAGACTCATTGACATTAATGAAGCACTCTTTGGGCTAAAGCATGCAGAACACTGTCCTGCTTGTGCCTTTCTGAAGTGCATCGTTGTTACTGGACCCTCTAGGGAGAACATAAAATCATGTTCCTATAGCAAGTGCTGCTTGAGGTGCCTACCTTCCCTCAGGAACCCTAGGGAGGTTATTTACATGTGCTGGTTTCTTCAAGGCATATCCTTTTCCCTCCCAATCCCTCATACAGAAAGCATTCATTACAGGTGAAATTTAGCTATGTATGAGAGCCCTGCTGGTGAATACCCCTGCACCATTAAATATCACAGCTGTGTTGGGGAAGGAGCAGCAGACAGGAACCTTAAGGGCCTACACATCACAAACTGTACAGGTTGTCATGGCTTTCTGAGGTGGGAATGGGCTAGGATGAGGGCTATGAGAATGACTTACATTGGTCTGTCTCTACACTGTTCTTTCTCTTTTTAAAGCCATAACAGAATATTTTGGAAGGCGGCGGGGGTGGGGGAGAATGTTTGGAATTCACAGAATCACAGAATGGTAGGGGGTGGAAGGGACCTCAAGAAATCACCTTGTCCAACTCCCCTGCTTGAGCAGGCACACCTAGAGCAGGGTACACAGGACTGTGTCCAGGCAGGTTTTGAATGTCTTCAGGGAAGGAGACTCCACAACCTCTCTTGACACCTGTCCTTCAGATATTTATAAGTATTGATAAGATGCCCCCTCAGTCTTGCTAAACAAACCCAGGTCTCTCAGCCTTTCCTCATACGAGAAATGCTCCAGTCCCCTGATGTATTAATATTGAATGATTTATTTATCTTGTCAAAATGATCATTTAAGACCCCACATAAAAATATTTCATGCCAAAGAAAATGATCCTTTTCATCTTCTATGACATATTCTTTTTTTACCATTAGTATTTCTTTTACTTCAAATGTCAGTAAAATCTGAAGTAGAATATTTCAACATGAAAGATCCAAAATTTTTATTGTAATGTTCTCCTTATCCTTCAATGAAATTAGTCAATGAATTTGACAAAAGTTTGGAAATCGCTTGGGCCAGTCTGAAGTTACCCTAATGTTGAGGAAAAAAATAGACGAAGAAGAATTCCATGTCTATATAGCATTTTTCAGTTCTCTCTTAGAGACATTTGTTGTACCATTAATGATTGTAAAGCAGCACATTCCTCCTTGCCAGAAGAATCCAATATTGTTGCATTTACCTGTCTAATACACAGATAAACAAGAAGTGTCACTTTGTTTTTGGAAGATACTACCAAAAACAATGAAAAATGACAATTTATAAATTGCCTTATTAGCCTTTTGTACTGAGCTAAGATGGGATCTCTCCGCTTGCCGCAAACAAGCCATCATGCCCACCCAGTCCCTGATGTCCCCAGTTGCCCCTGTGAGAGGTGTGCTGGCGGGGCTGCTTGTGTGCATGCTCCTCTGCATGATCACTGAGGGCTATGGACCTGCATGCCTGCCCTAGCCACTGCTAGCCAGCCCACAGGAGGTATGGCGTTTCAGACAGAGGCTGAGAGATTGTTTACCATAGAAAGTGCTTTCATTTCTGTTTTATTTCATTGTTGCTGGAATGGGAAAAATACATGGGTCTCAAAGTCTAATTCATGCTGTATTTACTTCTGTTACAAGGGCAAAAAGTGCTGATAAACCACAATGCTATTATTTGTTCTGGTGTAATATCCTGCAAACTACAAGAAATGGGATTTTTTTAATACCCTGTGAGAATTAAATTCTTAGCTTTAAACAGTCTTTTTTTAATGTCAGAAAAACCTGAGATTAGACCTTAAGATAAGTGTGATTTCTGTGATTTATGATTTCTGTCTGATTCATTACCCTTTTTCTTCTTTCTCAGACATGATTTGGGAATAAGCTAGTTCAAAAACCAACAGTAGAAACCAGCTAGTCTTAGAAAACCAGCACAGGCTGAAGGTACATTACTTTGTGAAATGCTAGAACTAGAAAAAACAATTTTAATGACACAGTAAGTAAGCTTGGAATTTCAGCTTTCAGATGATATAAGATATTAACCTTTCACTCCAGTGTTCATGAGGTATTGGCTGTTAAAATGCATGTGGGAAAAGCTTGTAAGATGGTTTTATTTGTAGACCAGTACAAATGCTTTCAGGATCAATACGCTTTTCCAAACATTGCTCCCAGACTACTGATCAGACAGGGGAAAACAGTGTCCCTGTGTAATCAACCACCTAACCACAGAAAATCTGTGGGGGTGATTCTCCTTGAGGATCATGCCTTACCTTCTCAACTGACTTTCTCCAGAAATACACAAACATGCGTGTGTGCATACACACACACTCACTCTCTTCCGGGATGGAAACTGTCTGCTCCCACCCTTCTTTAGTTGACTGAAGAGCCAAGGGAAAACATTCATTGAGCATCTATACAATCCAGCTATATGCTGTGCTTTCCTGACTCTAACCCTTAACTTAGAAGGTAACTACATTAACAACACACACAATTTTTCCTGAGAAACACAGGAGCTCAGATATTTCATGATGCTTTTTTCTATGTCTACAACAAATTAGAGTAGCAGAGGAGAGTCAAGCAGGTACTTTCTCAGCCCTGAAAATTCTATGCAATGTAAGGATGATTTTTCAACTAGCATTCTATGCGGTGCATAATACACGATTGTCTTTGGAATGAGGCTTGGAGGTTTTTTTAACATGTTAATATTAATGTGTGTCTGAAGGGCGTGTGTCAGGAGGATGGGACTGGACTTTTTTCAGTGGTGCCTGATGACAGGACAAGGGGCAATGGGCACAAGTTGGAACACAGGAAATTCCACCTAAACATGAGAAAAAACTTCTTTCCTGTGAGGGTGACAGAGCAGTGGCACAGGCTGCCCAGAGAGGTTGTGGAGTCTCCTTCCCTGGAGACATTCAAAACCCGCCTGGATGCGGTCCTGTGCCCCCTGTTCTAGGTGTGCCTGCTCATGCAGGGGGCTTGGAAAAGATGATCTCTGGAGGTCCCTTCCAACCCCCACCATTCTGTGATTCTGTGATTCTGTAATATCAGTATTTTTTTTTTAAATTAAGGAGAGTTTGTCTATTTCTGACAATAAAATGTTTTTTAATCTACAAATTCCTTTATTTTAAACTAGGCACTTCATACATATGCATCATCCATAATGAATTTCTATAGATATGTGATTATGTTTTTTCAGGTCTATACAGTAAAGTTTTCTTGCGATGTCACTTACCTCTGTAAAAATGGTTTGAGATGTTTAAGCTGCTTCATATCTATTCAGTAGGGTATAGCTATTGTACCAACTGAGGAGGTAGACAACTTCATAACCTAATGTACTTGTCTCCATGTTCATAAAAATTGAAAAATTGTTATGATTAGAAAACAAAACAAAATGGTATAGACATTTCTGAGATCAATTACCTTTTCCATAAAATTAATTCATAAAACACAACAAAATAAATTAACCAGAAATTCACAAAATATTACCTATCAGCATTGTTTATTATTTCATCTATAGTTGATTTACCTCCTATCTGGGTGCTGACAATGATATAAGTAAAATGAAAAACAGATTTTAATCTTCTCTTCAAAGAATGAGCAATGAAATTACTTTAGTAATCTGTTCCTGCAGATCTTAAATTATGGTGTTTAATTGCACTTGTGGATAGTAGAGCAAATGCAGTCTCTGATTTTGAAGTAGCCATGCACTTTTATTTGGCCTCGCCTGAAATAGAATAATTTTTCTTTTTTTTTTTTTTTGCAAGGCATCTTGTTCTGAAGTAGCAGCAATGCAGACATTAGAAAGTTTCAGAAGCAAAAGAAAAGAGAATTAAAATTAATTTTGTGTTTAGATATATAACTGTCAGAAATAAACTGACGGGTTAGCTTCTGTTAAGGACTGCTGATTTTGGACACCATTGACTAAATGATGCAGGATTTGGTCAGAAATTTATTTAAAAGCTCTTTAATATCATGCAGTTCATTGTAGGATGCAGCCTTGTCTAGGATTTTAGGTTCTTCAATAGTTTTGTAAAATCTCTGCAAAAGGAATCTATAGTGAATGAGTCTTTGTCTAAAATGTAAGTGAACATTGGAGGCTTGGGTTTTTCTAAGCTGCCTTTGTGAAGAGCAGCCTAACAATGCTAAAGAAGGAAAAAGTGAACTGTGCTGTTTCATGTTATGGCTGAATCAAACTATAACTCAAAGCGAACTAAGAACCTACTACTGAGGAAAAGGAGAGAGGCTTATTTCCTTTCTCCTGTCTTTCACTTTTTCTCCAGCAGTGCTACCCCTTCCCTTCCCATGTTCTAGGTTTGATGATTATTTGCTTAACTAATTCAGTTTGCTAACATAGCAACAAATACTTTTTTTTAGTTCCCAACTCACTTTTCTTGCCCTTTCATAATCAAAAGGAGTTTGCCATCTGATTGTTGGAGTGCTAGAGTGAGCACAAAAGAAATTATGGAAAACACAGAGAGAGATAAAAGGTAGACCTCTCCCTTCTGATAGAAGCAAGCCGCTGTACCAGCTAAGTCCAGCTGTACCAGCATGCTACCAGAGATGGTGAGGCAGTACCCTGAGACCATGCTTAGAGCTGGAGGACATCACTATGGAGCAGTACCAGGAGGAGGTCCCTGAGCCAGCTCTCACCATGCAAATGGAAACATTATTGATTATTTTCAGTTATCGATTATTTTTGGCAAAGTGCATGAGCCCTGGAGCACAGTCACATGAACACAGACTGGCCCTGTGGATGTCAGCAGCTTGTGTACAAGCTGAGTACAGCACTCTGCTTCAGGTGCCTATTTGGCTACAGCATAGACACCTTGCTTTCTATATCATCTTTAAAGATGTTCCCTTCTGAGCAGCTAGGTAAATACAAAAGGATAAACAGTTTTTTTGCTCTTAAGCTCAATATTTCAGGGATTCTCCTGAGCAACAGAAGACTGGAGCACAACTCTTTGATGCCAGTAAATGCAGGCAAATTACTTCAAGACAAGAGACTGGAAGAGGCCTATCTCGGAAGAACTATAGGCTGGGAGGTAACCTGACATGGACACTAGTGAGGGTTCAAGTGCTGAGCTGAAACAGGAAGAACACAGGTATTTTGCTTTTCAAGTGACTGTCCCAACTACAGTTTTGGAAGTGTCCATCTTTCTTGTCCATCTTCATCTTTCCAAAACTAGAGGGTACGAATATAATTTCCAGCTCAGTTGTACTCAAGTCTCAAAGCTCTTGGATTTTTGCTGAGATTCTGCAATGCCTCATCTCTACTGTCATTTAAACATACCTTCTTCATACCTTTCTAAACAGATGAAAATTGCTTTATCTTCACCTTAGAAACAAAATTACTAAGATTTATGTAAAAAGATAATAAAACATAACAAAGGACCTGAAGCTATCTGTCTGAGGGGCAATTTAAACTCCACTTAGTCTTCAATAAAAACAAAATAGCATACCATAACCATTTACTGCATTTACTTTAACACAATTAGCAGCCTGAGTGCTCTGAAGAGCTTCTGGAATCTGTTAACAATGAGGCTGAATTTCATTTTACAGAGGTACAGTGATCTTTCCAATATTTTTGGGGCCACTGCAAGAGATTTAATGTTACTTTTATTTACATTTATGAAAGTATTGTTTGAGTTATTAATAAGAGCTAAAACTCTACACCTAGCTGTTACTTCATTTTTCAAGTTAAATATGTTGAACTAAATGCAGCAACCTTTTAGCTGTGGTATGGATATATTTAAGTATATATAAAGTATTTAAGTATATATAAATATATTTATCCAACTAAAATGTGTTTGTGTCAATTATGGAGGATAAAATTTGCAGTATGTAAAAATCAGCTCATGACAATGGGTTTACATTAAAGCAGGATGTACTCACTTTATAAGCTTACTTATACTTTCAGGTGTTCAGTCTAGATGTTTTTAATACCATTTCCTTTAACAAAAAATATTAAATGGTTCAGCTTTATAACACTAGATCAGGTTAGAAAACCATAAGGGATTCATTCCTTCTTTTTGAGATTAGATCGTAAACCCCTTGTCCAAGCACATATGAGTAATATCAGAGAAAAAGCTAAATTCGAAACTACAATGGCAAGGAAGACAAACAAGCTAAATACCTTCGTACATCTTGACTCAGTTCTTTGTAGCCAAACCCTAGTTGATGAATGGTCTTAAATCGCTATTATTAAAAAAAGCAAGTCCCATTTATAAAATACTCCATTCTAAAGACAAAAAAAAGTCTTAAGCATCTCTAGTAACATCAGCAATAACATAGTTTATGTTGGCGTTACTTTCAAAGAAGAAAGTTAGCTGCTTCTATTCAACGAAACAAAATGATTTAATGAGATATAAAACACGTGTATAAAATGAGATGGAGTAATTGCAATAGCTATTCATGTGTTTATATTGGGCCAAACTTGTTGCTCAAGGCAATAAGTGCAGCCCTGATGGCTTCAACAGAATTGTGAAAGCTCTACCCATGGACTTGGACACGTATCATTTTCAGGAGCAGAAATAATCTTCAGAGTGGTAATCAGGTCAAGAGCAGGTGGTGGGGGATGCTAACATACATATTGGTTGCATTCTTTTTCTAGGTAGTTGTAGAAGTGGAGTTATTTTGGGGAGTAGGGGCTCTTTTCACCTTTACAGAGATAAAGATTGTAATAATCAGTATAAGTTGGCTTAGAATTGCTTATCAACAACTCTTCTGCAAACATATTATCCTGGTTTCAGCGGGGATAGAGTTAATTTTCTTCATAGTAGCTAGTATGGGGCTGTGTTTTGGATTTCTGTTGGATACAGTGGTGATAACCAGAGATGTTTTTGTTGTTGCTAA
>VZTV01011408.1:193-12312 GCA_013400875.1 Anhinga rufa
ATTATCCAGTAATACATGTCACTCACTAGATGGTTTATCATTGTTTTATCAGATGCTCATGTGAATACCTACCAAATACTTTTTGAGGGTTTGTTTGGTTTGTTGGTTTTTTTTTGCGAAGTGCCAGATACTCAATGAAATCAATGCTAATGCTTTTGGATGTCTACCAGACACAAGAAAAAAATCATGCTTACACCTCCCTGTATCTTAATATACAGGATGTAGTGTTTTCATCTCAGCCAATCAAGACACAATGAATATCTGTTGTTCTAACCAAAAAAACCCATTTAGAAATAAAAATAACTTTCTGGGTCTCAGAAAGCACGTCTAATAAGTTGATGATGTTATGGATGATTTCATCTTTATATTTTGATTATTTGTCCCTTATTAAAATCTATTCCTTGTTGATAGGTGAAATTCTCAGGTAACTGTCAATGCCATCAACATACACTCAGATCAGGGAACACAGGTGACAACACAAAAATAGAACAATTAGAATGCTTTTCTTGTTTCACTTGGACATTCACAAAATATTTGCAGTTACTGCTGTGCTGATGACCTTGAAGTCTCACACAGTTACGATGAAATTCCTTTTTTTTTTCTAGAAATTCAACATGCCAAAATACATTGAACACTGCTATACTTAAGGCTAAATCTAACTAAATTAGAGTAATAAAAATTAGAAAAAAGTAACTTTTAAAAATAGAGGAAGTGTAAGTACTGTCGTTCTCCACCTGTCCTTGTGCTGTAGACTTCTTTCTTGATACTGTTAGTGTTCCTTTAAGCTCTTTTCTAGACTCCTCTGTGTGCATTCCATTCCTCAGGGTGCATAACACCTACATCATAAACTGCAAGAAGTTTTGAGTGATATATTTTATGTAACACTTTTAACTAAAATGTTTATAAAATTTTGAAAGAGATTTTTCATCTCCTAATTCAGAGCTGAAAATATTGACATGCCAGAACATTTGACTTTTCTTGGATCTGCCAATGACTGGATATCATAATTAATTCTCTTTAAAGGAGGAATTAATTTCACTTATACAATATAGTTTATACTTTTAGGGGAAATAAAAATTCCAAAAGCCCAGACCAGAACATTTGCATTTAATTTAATTGCTGAGGTAATTAATTTCAGTAGTGTTCAGTTGCCACTAAATATCCAAATTTAAAGAGTTAGGATCCAGGGAACTTGAGAACAGTGACTTTGTGACAGCTATGAGATGATTTTCCTAGTTGCTAAGGAGCTTAGAAGCTCTGTGTCTATGGCAGCATTGCCAAAGTGTGTGGTGAACAGGAGACTGTTACGTCCTAATTTCATGGCAAGCTGCTGTGTTGTCTGGCAATGAACTGTGAAAAAAAAAAGTGCATAGTGACATGTAAGCTGTTAGGAAAGCAGGCAAATCTTCGCAAAACATAAAATTATTTCCTCAGAGACAAATTTATTGAGTCAAATTGTATTGCTACATTTGACAACTATTGAGAAAAAACCCACAACTGTTCTGGCTCAAGCTTATGGGTGCAATGACTAGGAGGGAATTTGAGGATCACTTATGCATTTATTGTGCATTCCTTTGGCTGTATAGTATCCTGTATTGGTGATAAGTTCTAATCATAGGGATACAGCATGGTAATATCAATTGTCAGTAGAAAGTAAGATACCTTTTATGGATTAGTGTTTTTTTTAATATTCCTGCCACTTAGTACCTACAAAACACAATATTACTTCCCTACCTCACTGTGAAGCTGGGAGGATAAATATAATTGTATAATGATGTTCAAATACTGTGGAGATAATAGCTATATAAAAATTCCAAACTCTAATGGACAGTCCCTTTTGGATAGTTAGAGGGTTTCTGTGGTTTTTGTAAGTGTCCCCAGTATGTTGGTTCTGAACACACTTCTAATTTAGCGAGACTTTTTAAAAATAGGAATAAGTAAACTGGCGGAGTGAACACCAAGTCATCTTCAATGTGAAGAGCTAAATCAGGTGAATATTGAAATTATCCATACTTACCTTTTGTTCATTGCCAATCTGCTATGTTTTACAACTCAGAACGGAGAGGGGACTTCTGAACCCTACAGTACTGTACACTGATTTAATTACAATACAATGCATGGACATGCACCTCTAATGAAGATATACAATTGTAAGGTGGAACATTACAGTAAGTAGGCTGCGATCACATCTGCTTAAGACTTTCATTACATCTTTGTCATAAGCTGATAGCAGAGGTATCCATTAATGTGGATACATTAGTAGAGTTTCATGGGTGCAATATTCCTTCTCCTATAGGGAGTAAAAGAATGAAAACAGTAATCTAATTCCACAGATTCATGCACTGCTGGTTCACAAGCCAGGAGCAGTGACTTTTTTAAATATGTTTTGGGTTTTTTTAATGTGACTATTTCATGACCCCAAAAATGTCAGCACAAGGTATCTTAGCATTTTTGTTGTTTATTTGAGAAGTCAGTCACCTTAATGCTACAGGTATGTACTACCTGTGCCTTTTTAATAAAGATAGAGCTTTTGGGTAGGAACATATACCTTTTCAGATTTGTAGAATATATGCAGTATCTAAAATGTTTAATCTCTCCCTCCCTTTCCTTCCTTTTCAAAGTAGTCACTCATTGGATAGCTAAGTTATTTTAAGAAAGCTATGAAGGATTATTACTTTTTCTATTGTTCTGGAAAATTACCTTGTTATAGCACTTCAGATATTTATAAAACTACCATATTAAAGAAATAAGAGATTCTTTAGGGTCAGCAGGAACAGCAAAAAAGATATATGCTTTGTAAAGCTCACTGTAGATATGAAAATAAACATCCAGAATAAAGGCATAAGCTTACTAGAGAAATATAAGTGATACAGATAATATTCTGCAGAGATCAACAAAATCCCAAATCTGATAAATTTTGTATTAGAAGAAAGATTAAGGCAACAAAGAGCAAGAGTAGGGTGAAAAATCATTTCTTAGATTTAAACTAGTTGAAGAGTTTCATAAACACTTTTTAGCGACTGACTTTCAAGTGTCACAAGTGGGACTGAGCTCTAGACAAGGTTGGTGTAAAGGACATATACAGAAAGTTCTTCCCTTTTTAATTCTCTATTTTATACCTCCAAAGATAAGAGAAAAATTTTCATGTATGCTTTTCTCTAAACTGCCAGAGGTCACCTGTAGCACTGCTCCTGGAAGTAGCCCCTCAATGGAATCATTTCCCACAGGCATGCATCTTGTTTTATCAGAGCTGTAGTAAAGTCATGTTTTCCAAGAGATGTTCCTAGTTATACATCAGATCTACAACATTTAGGTTCAGAAAGATACTCTGAGACTGAAGTTGCCTTTCTTTTAAACTAAAACAGGTGGGATATTTTCTTCCCTTTCCAAATTTTCCACCCAGAAAAGGCCTGAAAATAAATATCTTCACAAATTTTTCCTAATTAATTTAACTTCTGCTGTGAACAAGGGTGCAATAACAAGAGCCAAGCTCCTCAGATGAATAACTCAAACTAACAAAACATTATGTCCTTCTTTCTGCATAAACATGTGCATTACTTTGGTCATCTAACATACCAATCCTCTTTCACTGCTTTGAATGAGCATGATTTCAGTCTCTATATTTGTTTCCTTAAAAGCAAATTTAAAAAAAAAAAAGAAAGAGGAAAACTGTGTACTTCTGATTATAACAATATGGGTTTTTTTGAAATTGCAGACTGTCCTCTGCTTACCTCTGATTAGAGGGAACACTGGTGAACATTGTGTGTCTCTCCTGGACAGAGGCTGGAATGGGGAAGGAGGAGGAGTGGTTGGACTTAGGTATTCAGTTTTATAGGGAAGGAAAACTCACCCATATAGCTGAAAAGAAAGCCCAACAATGAAAGTTTCAAAATTATCTTGGGATATAAAAGCCCTCAGAATTTGATTTGGGCATTACTTCATTAGGATTTTCCTTCCAGAGACTTATTAATTTTTTTAGATTAACTTAAATACGGGATAAATACTGAAGACACTAAAGGATGAAATCAAGGTTAATTAAAATATTTAAGTCTTTGATTACAAAAGTGATAATTACAATAGAATAAAGAGCAAAATAACTCTTATTGAATAGCTCCTTATTAGGTATCCTCAACATTTTATATCAGATCCTTGTCTCTTTATTCTTATAGCCCTTGTGCCCTAGAAAGAGAGAAAGGAAGGAATGGAAAAAGGAAACCAAGGGGAAAGGGAGATAAAAAGTCTTGTTACATCTGCGCAAAATACCCTTTTCTTTTTAGGTAACCTGGTTCCATCCTGATATACTTGTTTATTTGCTATCTTTCTAAGATACATAGATATTTGCTGTTTACAAGAATCTGGTATAACTGTGGGTAGAAAGGCAAAGTCAATTGATATTATTATCTTGATATTGGTAATGTAGAATTTTGCTTCAAAGGCTGCAATGGGGAGAAGGAGAACCAAATATCCTACCAGGACTAAGAGGTAAAGCTCCTAGAATAGGTAATAGAGTCTATGCTGTCAGCTGCAACTGTGACTTTCCAGGAAAAGAACTGTAACTGAGAAAGGCACATTTCTTTTTATCTTCCACTTTTTTATTCTCTTTCCCCCTTTATGTGTAGTCTGTCTTATAAGAAGACTGAACTAGACTGTAGCAACAGAAGTAAAAGTGCTGCCTGAAATATATTCCTTTCTTTTCCCAGCAAGGGCACTTCAAATTCTTGGAGAGAATAGCTGAAAGGAAGGAGGAACTGGAAAGATTATTAAAATGGAGATGTGTTTAACGTTGTTTTTGGGAGGTTCACCAGGTGGCACTGTTTCATATAGTCAAATACATTTTTCCATAATGAAGAATGTGCTCCCTGTTTGAGGGCTGCCTTAGTGGCTTTGAGATTCGGGTTTTTTGAGATAGGTATGGTTGGCAGGGTTGAATCTGCCCTTTGCCCACGCCATCCAAGCTGAAGTGAGCTCTCAGTGAGTGGATTCCGCCTGGTGTTCAGCTTCGTCCTAGAGGGGCCTCAGTGGTCAGCTGTTCAAGGGCCACTTGTCAAGGACTTGTGCAAGTAAGCAATGGATAACAGCACCATTAATGCTGTGGCTCGCTGGAAAAAATATCTTGCCCAAAGTGCTTCTTTCCGTGATCATGGCTTTAAGTGACAGGCATAACTGCATTAATGTAGTAGACTTTGCTGGGATGCATATTCCGCATAACACATTGATGATCAACAGCACCGTCTCGAGTCAGAACGACCCATATTAAGCAGGCTGAGATCGATTAGGCAATAGTGTGAAACAGGGAGAATCATTACATTGTGGCCTGAAACAGGCCACCAGAGGTGTGTCAAGGACAGTCTCTTCCAAGTTTAGATGAGGACACTGAGGCACTGCTTCATGGCTGGTGGGGTGCAAGAGAGGTCTGCTGATGACAGGATAGCCACAGACAAGGGCTCCCAACCCCATGGAAAGCAAGGAGATGTCAGAGGGCCCTGGGCTGTTCCTGCCAACACATCTGTACATGGGTGCCTGAAAGAGAGACCGCAGGAAGATGGGGTTTGTGGGGTGCTGACTGAGAAAGGGTAAAAGCCAGCTTCTCCTTGCAATGCATTGCCTCAATGTTGCCGCTTCCTGTGCCTTTCTGGACAGACTTGAGAGTCAAGCAGATTCTGCTGCTTCGGGTGCTGTCCCTGGAAGATGTATACAGCATTTTAAAGCACTTGAATGCTTTGCCACCGCTGTTTGCTGAGCAGCACAGCTCCAGGTGTGGATTGTTGTAATTCACTTCTGGGGACCTTTTAATTCATCAGGTTGCCCATGCTGTCCCAGGGTGGTGGCCAGGGCCAGCAGCAAGCTGCTCCTGACGGCCAGTAGGCCTGGGGCCAGGCTGGGCACATGCAAGCCCTGCAGCTGAGGGCCTGGGCTGAAGTCCTGGTGCGGCAGCAAGGCAGCAGGGGCTGTCGATGGGGCCGTGGCCATGGCGGCCTCCCTGCTGCCGCACCCGTGCCGCTCCTCGCAGCCCTGGGTCTGCGGGCTCAGCCACCACCGTCATGAGGGCGTGCGGCTGCAGGGACTGGCACACTGCGGGTGCCCTGCCCAGCTGTTGCAGCACCCTGGGGAAGCCCAAATTTTTGGTACAGGGAGTGCAGGTCCTGGGTTCAGCCGCATAACTGCCTCCTGCCTGCCGGTCCTTGCACCTGAAGAAGTGGCTGAGGAGAAAGCTGCTCTGCAGCCGGATGAGCCCCTGACAACATGATAAGTGGGGGCATAATATCTTTTGTACTGGGGTTTTCTTGCAAAATATTTGGCGTGCCTTCAGGGTGTCCAGTTACCTTGCACACACCAGGGGAAGTCAAAATGTTGCAGCCCTGAAGAGCCATCACCTCAGAAGCAAAATGGCTGGCTTGTCCTTGCAGTGTGCACGTCTGTATGGACACTGTCATTTAAATCCTCTCCCCGTTGCCTACACTTTAAAAATTGCATAGACTTCAGAAAATAGCTAAGGGATTGGGCTAAAGAGCTTGGCTGTGATGACAAAATGCCGTGAACTTGGGCCCTTTCATGTATGGAGGGAGGAGAAAGAAGGGGGGAAAGAAATACTGCATTTCTTGCTTGTTGTTTAGCTGATGCATAAAATGCTACCACTTGAGAAATATTACATTTTGCTGTCTTCATCATAATTAGCTGTTATTGTTTATTTGCTAAATAGCTGGAATAGCATTTTGGCAGAAGGGGCTGAGAGCATTTTTCGGCTTTTTCTTTTGCTGTACTGTATTCTTAGTTAATTAATTTTAGTCTTTCTGTATGTTACAGCTAATATTACAATATTACCAGAATAACAGTGCTTTCTCTGATATCTTTAATATTGTAAAATTAAAAATGATTAGAACTGAAAAGGGCATTTTCCATTAAATTCTTCATTATCTTTTGTAGAAACAAGTGAATCAGTTTTGAAATCCACTGCTGTTATTTCATGAATGAATATTTCACGTTGTCTGTAGGCAAATAGTTTTTCTTCTGTTTTCCTGTTAATTACTATAAATCTGTCCTTGAATTTTAAAGTGGGTCTTTAATTTTATTTCTTATCTAAAATATTATTGTGACTTAGAATTTTGAATTTCAGCATTTTAGGGAAGATTTCCAAGATGTTTATGAAATTGGCTTATAAAATGCTTTTACAGATACAATCTTTTTAGATTATGGCTTTCTTTATATGGTGAGTTTCCAGAGAATCAGCCCTCTGGCTGCCCTTCTGGTGAATAGAGTATGAAAACATGCCTGATTTTCTAACTCTGCCAAGTTTAAAAATTACTATTGAATAAATAGGCTTTCTAATTTTCCTTTAGATGGACAGGTGTATATACATATTTTTTACACTATTTTCAGCTGAAATTTTACCTACGCTGAAGATCATTTCACCAGTAAGTACCAGAAAAAGTAAATCTTAATAATTTTTTGTTGGTTTATTTTATTTGTTTTGCATATTTTTGAATTTTGTTTATACAAAAGTAGAGGAATGTGCATAATACTATAATTTTCCTTTTCCAAGCTAAATTAGCTACTGCACTAAATTAATTATATGCTCAAAGATCTTCCAAATTGATATATCTTGATGGTGTAGCAATGAAGAAATAAAAAGCATTTAAATCCTGAGACTTGACTTTGCTTGTTTTAAAAGATAAGGCAATCTGAATACATACATTTATTGCCCGACTTGCCACTTTTTAGTTTGGTCAAAATTGGTTTGAGATTTTAATATTCTTAATTTTCCTGCGAGTATGGTTAAGGAACCTGTTATCTCTGAAGTATGATTAAGTTAAGTACACTGAGGTCAGCAGTGTTCCTTCTCTTACAACTGATACATGAGCTTGACCTTTTGTCTTAACTTCAAGGGAATTTTTAGAAGAAACCTTTTTTTCATTTTTTTCTAGTGTTTCCTTTTTCTGAGTGAGTTTGTTAATTCTAAAATTGTGCATGACAGGTTTCCTCTACATATGAAAAAGTCCAAATTTTCTGTGACAGGTAAAATCTCACATCATTCTTTCAAGTTTTCTGCTAAATTTTAGAAACACAAGTGAGCCGTAATAACTGTGCTCTCTTTCATTTCAATTTGATTTTGATTGGGTACCCTGGCTCCTCTTGATATAAAGTATTAAAATTCTTCGTTTATTCTTATGACAAGGTGTATGACCTTTCTCTTTTCTTGCATTATTATTCATCCTTCTTTGATATCATTGGCATGTTATTTTCAGTGCTCTGACATTCCTGGCATTCTGCCATGTTCTTCATGCTTTTGACCCAGAAATGTTAGAAAGGGAGGCACATATTCAAAGAAGTTTGTTCCTACAGGAAAGGTAAACACATTGTTTTAAAGAAATTACTTTTCTTCTGCTCTTTGGGCTCTTGATTTGCTTTGCTATTCTCTTCCCTATGAACAATTAATCTTGATGTATGCAGTCACCTGGTAGATAGTAGTTTCGAAAGTAGCTATGGACTGACAGGCTGTGAGGTAAATTCGCATCAATAGTCATTGTGGCATAAAACCTGAGTTAAATCAGATTGTATGTTCTTTTGTGGCACTCCAGACAACAAAGTTCATTGTGATGTGTGTGACATAAAATAATTTCAGATCCAATTCTTAATATAAAAGCCTCTGATCTTGTGATGTGATAAACATATCTGAAAAATCTGAACAATATTTATATAGTCTATGTCCTTATGCGACAAAGAAAAACCGTTTCAAATATTTTAGATAATCGCAACAAAAAATTATTTTAGGGAAGTATAAATGTCAGTACACATTTTACATGAAACAACTAATAGAAAAAAATCTTTGTCTCATAATTCTGTTTTGCTGTTTTCCACATGTTTGAACACAACATGAAGGTCCGTATCTAAAGTATTGTTGCAGATAAAGTACAAAAATCTTTATAATGGACTTTTTCCATGAAGTGTAGATCACTGCATAGTGATTGCTGGCTATAATTTTATCTGTGCAATGTCCTGATAATGAACAAAAGTTGGTTACTTTTTTTTTTTAATGCTGATTGAAAAAGATGGATTCTTTAAATAAGCATAATATGCACTGATTATTAACTGCATAATCCAGAAAGGCCTGCTAATACATATAAGTTAGACTGTGGTTGATGTTTTTGATGCCTGGTTCCTGGAAAGGATCTTAAAACTCAACAGCCCAGTGCCCTTAATTTATGCATGGAGATATGAAGTTGTGCAAGGAAGGCAATGCCATGAACTGGTAGAGGTTTGCATAGAGTTTCTCAAGAGAAACATGTCTACATCTCTACCATACTCTGAGATTTAGGCATCTAAATTAGGTCTGCACCTATGTCCAGTCTATACCTAAGAACTCATGTCAGTAATAACCTTTGACAGATGTGATAACTCACAGACCATAAAATTTCTGATTAGGAGGAGTAGGAGATGATGTGCACTACTTGACTGTTTAAAAATCTAGAGGCTAGAGCGTTTGCCCAGCAAGTGCGTGGTTCATGTTAAACTGCCTCTAGATAAAAATCTGAAGTAAATCTGAAAGAGGGATCTTCACTTATAGATATCTTTTTCTCCCTGCTGTGTGCCCTGTGCTACCTTTTCCATACTCTTTTTCTAACAGCAGGAATTTTGCATTCTTTTCTATACAGTAAGCCAGCTTGGACAAAAAGGCCATCCACTGGTTCTAACCTCTAACTTGCCAGTTAACAAATTCCGTAGCAAGGTATATTCAGTGAATTTGAATATACTCGTTGGCTGAGGTAGTGTGTCTTCCACTTCCTGAATGAGTCAGTTTGCTTCTGAGTTAGTGAATAAGGCAAAATGATAGCATCTCTTTTTGTGCTTATGTTAAAAAACAAAAGGCAATGAGAATGCATTCTGTGACTGACTTACACCTGGTCAGATGTTTTTGGGCATGCTCTAACTTCAGGGATTCAGGTAATGGTCCATATAACTTCTGGCTCCCAATGGGACTTAGCTGTTTAAAGCTGCGTACATAGCACCTCAACCAGTGTTGTGGTGGACTTCTGCACACTGGGGATCTTCAGGTGCAAAAGGAATCACAGTTTTATAAGAGCTGCCCTATTGGCTCACATCTCCTCTGTGGTTTGGATGTAGTTTACCCTGAATGTGTGTGAACACTCCTCTTTTTATCTGCTAATTTAGGCTGTGTTTCAGTGCAACATTTCTCAATGCAGTATGGTATTTCACCAGATTTGCTCAAGACTTCAGTGACTAAATGAATTGTCAGAACAACATGCACTGTACAGAAACTTCCAGTACCAAATATCCAACTTTAACATGGCCTAGTAAGGGGGCTTTTTAATTAATATTCAGTGGACAACTAGTATTGTTTGAAAAAGGCCCAGGCAAGTCTGACTTGTGACTTTAACTGCTCTCTAAGAGGGGGGATAAACCAGAAATGTATGACACTTTCCATAATCAACTGATTAATTCACCAAAATTAATTCATTTGAAGTAGTCAACTACTACTATAGACTGGTAGGACAGAATTCAGGCTTTGTCATGTATTCTATGAAACCCTTGTTCCTTCCTGCATCTGTTGCTACTTTTTTAGCCCTCGGACAATTATGACATTGTTACTGAATTTCTCTTTATATTTGGAGAATACCTTTTTTGCAAGCTCAATAAATCTCAGATGGTTTTTAAATTGAATTATTTTTTGTAAGATTAAAAAAAAATTCATATCCATTTTTCATTCAACAGTAACAGTATCAGGAAGATAAACGTAGGTGATTTATACAGGTCTTTTATTAAACTGTTTTCCAATCCCCTCTTTGATTGATGGTTTAAAAAATATTTGTCTCAAGTTCCTTGCATTTGCAGATAAGATACCATGCATTCCTGTATTGAGAATTCATACAGGAGGATTGTGGCATACAGTGTTACAAATATCCTGACAGTAATTTATTGTCCAAAGAGTTATTTGCCTTTGATTATTTTACTTTGAGCATATCACTTAAGACACTTTAGTAATAAGGAGTTTACTGTAAGCAGTGTCCTTAAAGTACTATTAAACAATTATTTTCATCCCTAGATTGAAAGGGTAATTAAAGACTATACTATAATCTTGTAAAAAATTATATGTAGTTCCTGTTGACCAGTTGAACCAGTTGAAGTTCTTTATCAGTATATTTTGAATGTCCTGCAGTAATCTGACTGGAAGGTCAGATCCAGATTTTGGAAGATGAGGAGTTATTTCATATTCTATCAGTTAATTGAAACAAGAATATGGCTGCACTACAGACTTTGATTTACAGATTGCAGAAATAAAAAAAAAAATTTGCAATCAATGTCGCTTGTGGAATGAACTGGGTTTTCTTGCTTTTTCCCCACTCTCGTTAACTGTTTCAAGTGGAATATCCTATCCTGAGGTAATTTTGAACTTTTCTACTGCTTTTTTACCCTTTTCTCTAGAAGATGCACTAGTTCATATACTCGCCTTAACTTATACACAAGGAAAATTGTTAACAGCATTTGTTTGTTAAGCTTTTATATTATGAAGTACCTGAAATTTGCTTCATTTCTTCTGCATCATACTGTCTTTTTAAGACTATTACAGCAAAAAAAGGGAAAAATTTGACCCAGTCTTTTTACTTATGAGATAGCTCCATATTAATTTTTTGAATCTTTTTTTCTGATGAGAAGTGCTGGTGCACAAGTGTAATGAATAGCAAGAGAATGATGTTTTAACGTGAACTATGGATTTGTAAAAGATCTTATTGGTGGCTCTCTATACAAGGGGTTTCTTCCATAATGGTTATGATTCTGAATAAAGACTTGTCTGACACAACGTGAAAGTTTAGCCTCTTCTAACCTGGGTGACCGTGCCATTGGATTTTAAACAGGAAATTAAGAATACATGTCTATGTTTTAAATCTTAAAATTCTTACTTAAAATCTTAAAATTCTTACTTAACACACTGTTATTTCCTCCTTGGATCCTTGGCTTTGCTTTCCTTTTAAAAAGATATGATGGGGGTAAAATAAAAGACTGAAATATAGTACCATGTTTAAAAGATTCTAATTTATCACCTTATACCTGATATTATATGACATTTTCTCCAGAATTATAAAGACTATTGTAAAATAGGAGAT